>CAJNDS010002617.1:0-32500 GCA_905221605.1 Symbiodinium natans | reverse complement strand
GGCGGTTGCGCTTTCCCGCCCATCCATGCCCGCACGATGGAAGAACGTCCGTGTGACCAGCGCATGTGAATGGAGCATCCCTGCCCGCACGCCTGCAGCCCCCCTTCGCACGCACGGCCGTCTCCGTGCCTTCCGGTGAGTAGATTTTTACGCACGCACTTCTCGCCTGCAAAAAAGGACAACATTCGGAGCTCTTTCGGGAGGGAGCTTGTCCAGCATGAAGGAGGCCTTGAAAGCTTGTTGACTGGGCCTGGGCCTCTGGGTTCCATGGTGCAGGCTCGGGCCTGCATAGGTTAGACAACCCTAAACCCTAAACCCTAAACCCTAAACCCTAAACCCTAAACCCTAAACCCTAAACCCTAAACCCTAAACCCTAAACCCTAAACCCTAACCCTAAACCATAAACCCTAAACCCTAAACCTCTCTTTCATAATGTATTTTTACGCCCGCCACCCCACCCGACGCGTTCCTACACTAAAATGCTACCTTTACAACAAAAACAGCATTCCAACATAGCTTAACCCCTAATTGCTCTTGCCCTGAACCACGACTTATACAGTATTTGCGAGGTTTTTTCAGTTGCCGGAAACCCCGGCCAAATAAATGCGCGGCAAGACCCGCGGTCTGAGCGAGGTTTAGGGTTTAGGAGGACATTCTTTAGGGCTTCGGGTTTAGGACATTGTTTCGGAGGATAGCATGAAGAATTGTCATGGGATTACGAATGCCAATGTGGACTTCCTGGTAGGATAAGATATGCTTCACATGCCGTTGGCATGGGCTTGGGCAGCTAAGAGGCGATGGCCACGAGTAAGGGCGACCACCCAAACCCTAAACCCTAAACCCTAAACCCTAAACCCTAAACCCTAAACCCTAAACCCTAAACCCTAAACCTCCCTGTAACCCTAAGCCCGAACCAGCCCAGGCCCACACCAAGCCCGCCAGCCCCGAGATGAGGAGCAAGGCCTGATGCAAAGTTGGAGGGGCTAGGGTTCAGCGGGGTTGAGGCTTTAGAGTTTAGGGTTTAGGGTAGGATTCAGCTTGTTCATGGCTCCGGTGGGTAGCTGGAGGGCTACCAGGGGGAAGCCTACATCCCGGCACCAGCCTAGGATTCAGGGTTCAGGGTTCAGGGCTTCGGGTTTAGGGTTTAGGGTTTAGGGTTTAGGGTTTAGGGTTTAGGGTTTAGGGTTTAGGGTTTAGGGTTTAGGGTTTAGGGTTTAGGGCACGATATTTTGGTTCCCAGGTCTCATCCTGCCCTCATCCTGCAGCCGACCATCCTCAACCCGACCCCCCTACCCCCCCCCCCCTACCGCTTTTGAGTTTAGGGTTTAGAGTTTAGGGTTTAGGGTTAGGGTTTAGGGTTTAGGGTTTAAGGTTTAGGGTTTAGGGTTTTAAGGTTTCGGGATGCTCTGGGTTTAGACAACGGCACGTCACTATGAACTGGCCATCTGCAGAAGATGTGTCCACATCCCTATGCCCTCAGACCCGGCAAGCCCTGCAAGCCACCTGAACCCCGAAACCGGGAAGGCCATGAACCCTAAAGGCCCTAACGGCCTGGCGTGTGGGTGTTAAGGGGCGTACGAGGGCCTGGGCCCTAAACCCTAAACCCTAAACCCTAAACCCTAAACCCCCAAAACTTCGATCTAAACCCTAAACCCTAAACCCTAAACCCTAAACCCTAAACCCTAAACCCCCAAAACTTCGATCTGCTGGGGCTTCACGCGCCCAGGCACGGGGCGAGCACAACCTGCCATTACAGCGCTGGGCAACCATGCGCGCAGCATCCTTGAGCCGCGCTCTAAACCCTAAGCCCTAAACCCATGAGGCTTTAGGCTTGGACCTTTGAATTGACATATTCCCTAGTATGGCTTATGAGTTCAGGGGTTCTATGGGGCTCTCTTTGGGTTGTTGTCAAGAGCCTTGCAGACCTGGGCTGAGGGTTCGGATCCGCCGTGTGGTGGTCTGCAGCATCCTGCGTCACCTCATGCATTCGCATGAGAGTGTCCTATGGTTTTACGTTTTACAGTAGGGTTTAGGGTTTAGGGTTTAGGGTTTAGGGTTTAGGGTCCCTGGGTCCCTGGGTCCCTGGAGGTTGTGGAGTAGCTTTCGCGATAGCTTCGGACTTTCGATCGCCGTGCGCAGTGAAGGAGAGTGAAGAAAGGCTGGAGCACAAAGCAACTGAGGCATTCAGAGCTGGGGATTCTGTTGAAGGCCCAAGGCTTTAAGGGCTCACGACAAAGACATGGCACCCGAACTTCAATGACGCATCGGGGTCTCAGGTTCTGAGCTCATGGGCCGCAGGAACTGAAACAACAGCAATCCAGCACCTCTATAGACCCTACACCCTACAGTAATCCCCTTAGCCTGAACCTAAACCCTACACCCTAAACCCTAAACCCTAAACCCTTCAACTGAAACCCTCCAACTGAAACTCTCATGCTAAGTACGAGCTACAGTCAATGCAAAGCTGCACCCGAAGACCTCCCCACCCCGGCAAACCCACAAACACCCTAAGCCAGAGGCCCCGAACCTTCCTAAACCCTTAAGATTTTAGGGTTTAGGGCTTAAGGTTTAGGGTTTAGGGCTTAGGGTTTGTTTAGGGCCTTGGGTTTTGGGTTTTGGGGTTTGGGGTCCTACCCCATGCCGGGAAGCCTTCATGGTGCCCGGGCCAGCGATCCCGGGAGTGCACACAAAGACCTTGCTTGGAGGTTCGGGGCACTTACTCACCAATTATAACTGTACATGTAAGGTTTAGGGTTTAGGGTTTAGGGTTTAGGGTTTAGGGTTTAGGGTTTAGGGTTTAGGGTTTAGGGTTTAGGGCTACTGTACTTGCCGTCGTGGGCTACAAGTACAGCTACAATTGCTTGGTAAGTACCCTGAACCTCCAGCGCAGAAGAACTCCCCTAACATAGACCCCAAATAGACGGATTCCCTTACACTAAGGACCCAAAGAAGAAAACCACCACATCTTCAGCCACCCAAGGTCTTTGGGCTTCCCCTAGAAACCTTCAAAACCCCAGAAGCCATGATTTGGGGCTGCCTCAAGTTGTAGAGGGGTTCTTGATATTGAAGTAGGGTATATATTTCTTGTACCCCCAAAAGGACACCGGGTATATACACTCACATAAGAGGAACCTTATATACACTCACCAAAAAAAGAAATATAAACCCTGCTTCATATAAAGGGAGGCGAAGCCCTAAACCCTAAACCGTAAACCCTAAACCCTAAGCCCTAAACCTTAGCTAAGGCGCATGGGGTTCTCTGGTTTTGGGGTTTCGCAGTGGGCGGCTGTACCAGGAATGCGGAGAAGCAAAAGCTAGGATTCGGCAGCTGGAGGGTTTCATGGGTTAGTGTTTGGGGATGACAGTAGGGCCTTAGAACCCTAAACCCTAAACGCTTATCCCTAAACCATAACCCTAAACCCTAAACCCTAAACCCTAAACTTCAAGCTTGAAGAGGCCGTGCACCTTCCTAAACTTCTTCGTCGCCCACCCGGCAACGGCTGAGCCCCCGAACCACCACGAACAGTACGCTGACCAGGGACAGGAAGGCACCATGCGCGTAGGGCACCTCACTCCCTAAACCCTGAAACCTAAACCTTAAACCCTAAACCCTAAAACCCGTTGCCATTTTAAACCCAAAACCCTACCAAGGAGGGGGGCTGGGGGTCTCTTTAGGCTTTGGTTGTTTAAAGTTTCGGGTTTCGGGTTGAAGGGTTTTTGGGTTTAGAGTTCTTATGGTCTTCAGCCCAACTGCGAACCCTGAAGCCCAAACCCCTAAGGCCTAAAATGCAGCAAAGCCCCTAAACTAGCTTGAAACGATTCAGAGTTTTTGTTTCGGGACTGGGGTGCTTTGTACAGTCCTGAGTAGCTAAAGCCAGACGCCCAAAGCCCCAAATGCCGAATCTGACTCAGGAAGCGTTTCTTGAACGCTTTGGGGGTCGCATGGGGTCGCCCTCTGTCAAAGCCCGACCCAAGATAGTCCCTAATACCGCGGATGGACAAGCTTAGGGTTTAGGGTTTAGGGTTTAGGGTTTAGGGTTCAGGGTTTAGGGTTTAGGGTCTGGGGTGTAGGGTTTATCAAATTTCAATGCTGATGACGCGCATGGCTGATGCGGGGTTTGGGCCATTCCCCCACATGCCCCTTCATATCCCCTTCATGCACCCTGCTCTGGGAAACCAAGGGTCAGCTTCAGGGTTCGGAATGGATGGCCTTTGGAAGACAAGTGACGCAGGATTTCGTCGATTCATGATAACTGCCCGTATGACCAATCGTGCATGTTCTTGCTATGTCAACCCTAAACCCTAAACCCCAAACCCTAGACCCTAAACCAAGCCTTATTCTTTGGGATAGTGTTCATATTAAGGGGGGGAGGAGAGCATGCGGAACGCACATATCTGGCCTCTGCTGCACGGCATATGCCCAGACGCCAAGCATAGCCGGCAGATCCGACGCCTCTGAGCCATGTTTGTTAATATAGACAAGTCTGCGCACAAACAATTAAAACCTCAATACCCTAAACCCTAAACCCTAAAGCCTAAACCCTAAACCCTAAACCTAAACCCTCGTCTGGGCTTACTTGCCCATGCGCCACGTCGGGATACAATCGCCTCCTGCACATTTTTGTGCCCTGGCTCGCAAAGCCCAAGCCTGGAAAGCCTGAATTCCGGGGTCCTAGAGCTGAAACCACAACTACTCCCAAACTTCCTTACATCTACCCGAAACCCTAAACCCTAAACCCTAAACCCTAAACCCTAAACCCTAAACGCCTTCGTTAGGGCTTTGGGGCTTTAGAGCCCGAAACATCTGGAAGCACGCCTAGGCTGATGGACAGCAGCAGCGCCGAGAAGAAGGGAGTGCCTGAAGCAGGGGCGATTGAAGGGCTTCTGATGAGGATGCCAAGGTTTAGGGTTTAGGGTTTGGGGTTTAGGGTTTAGGGTTTAGGGTTTAGGGTTTAGGGTTTAGGGTTTAGGGTTTAGGGTTTTGGGGTTTTGGGGTTTTGGGGCTTAAGGCTTAGGGCTTAGGGCTTAGGGATTTGGGGTTAGGGATTTGGGGTTGAGGGTTGCTTTGGGGTTTCTTAAGGGGCCCAGTTCAGAAGCTGCCCTGGAGTTCTTGTTGGCCCTCTCTTCATATCTCTTCCCCGCCCCTAGGGTTTAGGGTATACACACTTCCAACGATCAAACCTTAGGGTTTGGGGTTTAGGGTTTAGGGTTTAGGGAAAAGGGATGCACCAACAAAAACAAAAAACTACACCCGAACTACCTAGACAACTCCCGATGCGGAAGCTGTCAGGAGCAGCACATCCCGCAAACCTGAGCATTTATCTTGAGAACCGGAAAAATGCCTCGACAGCTCCGGAACCCTGAAGCCTGAAGCCTGGTAGCCTAAACCCCCTAAACCCTAAACCCTAAACCCTAGAAGCCCACAAGCCTGGCCCCAGTTGAAATCTCCTAGGGTTCTTAGGGCTCAGGATTTGGGTTGCTTGGCTAAGCCCTAAACCCTAAACAGCCCGAGGCCCCCCGCAGGCGCTCAGCAACATCCCTGCTACGGCCAAGGAGATGGCCTCAGCTGCAACGAGCTACCATCTTTTGACGATGGTTGTCTATGTTGGCATCCCTTTTTGGGTTTACCGCAGCCATAAAGGACGGTTTGCAAAAGGGCTCAAGCGAGACCATAATTTCAAGATCGGACATACTGTTTTGGGCATGTGGACCGTCTGGCACGACTTCTTTTGAACCGCGTCTGTGGCGCCCTCTCGTCCCTCGTGTGACAAGTTTGGTCACACAAAAATGTCAAAGTGTTTCGGGACGATCTCGGCCAACTTATGGGGTTCGTATGATAACATACGGAGCCTTATACATGGTACCCCAAACAAAGGACCATAATCTAGAGAATTCCCCACATGTTCAACATACTGCTGTCCACTTCTGGTCCTGTTGGACAACCAGCTCCTACTTGGAGGTCCATAAGTACTTGTAACAGTTTTAAGTCTGCTTATAACCTCCTTAGGGGACTTAGGGGCTTATCAGTGCAGTCATTGCTGGGGGTAAGAAGTACCCATGAACCTCCGAGTATGGAGGACCGTTGTCACCAGGCCTTTGGGTCTGGGTGCTAGGCTTTAGGGTGCTCTCTGAGAGCCCCAAAATACCCCCTTGAATTGAGGAATCTACCTGAAACCAGAAAGGGATACTTGCCATGATGTTTGGGGTTACGGCTTAGGGTTTAAGGTTTAGAGGCCTTTGGGTTGACGCTGTATTCTATATTCCGTGGCGCCCGGGTATGGGGCTCTGGGGGGGGGGGGGGGGGGAATTGCTCCGTGCTCCAAGCCACGGCTGATTGGCTCATGCACATGGATTCGACATGCGCAAGGGTCCACAGAAACCAGCCGAGAACACAAAACTCTGAACGGAAGACCAGCAACTCTGACAAGCAAGGGTCTGGTGTTGCTAGGTCCACCGACAACTGCATGCCACCACATGGCTCCCTGCACACCCCCAAGTGCATCCCCCAACCCTAAACCCCAAAACCCTAAACCCTAAACCCCAAAACCCTAAACCCTAAACCCTAAAAACCCTAAAGCCTGAAAACCCTGAAAACCCTAAACCCTAAACCCTGAACCCCCAGGTGCATCCTGGACCCTGAACATCAGGCTGCTTGCAGCCGGCGTCACATTGCCAGGAGGCGGGGGCCAGGGCAAGCAGGGCGCCAAGAGGGCCAGGGAGGCCCCTCCTAGGGTTTAGGGCTTAGGGTTTAGGGTTTAAGTTTTAGGGTTTAGGGTTTAGGGTTACTTTAACCCGCCATAACCCAACTTACTAGCCCTACTTACTAAGTCAAAAGAGCTTCCAAGCAAGAGTTTAAGGGATCGAGTCAGGGTTTAGGGTGGAGCGCTGTTCAAGGGTTTGGGGCTGAAGGCCACAGGCTTGAGGCGAAAAGCTTTCGAAGGGTGTCAAGACTGTTTCTGCCTGCAAAGTTCCTTGGAGCTTCGGACGATGATCTTGTGGGTTTAGGGTTTAGGGTTTCGGGTTTAGGGTTTTGGGTTCAGAGAATAAAGCTTCTAGCGTCTTAGAGCGCACTCAAGGCGAGTTCAACCGAAAACGCCCCCAAGCCACAAGCCCTTTGATACCTTTAGCCCTAGGCCCGAGCCACCGAGGGCTGAGAGTTTACGGTTTAAAGCCTTCACAAGTGACACGAGGGCCCTGATTTAAAAATCCAAAAATAAGCCTCCAAAAAAAGCCCGTAATTTCGACTCACTGGATGCTGAGCCCTCCGCCCACCAGGGTGGTCAGCACCTCCCAGGCAGGTCTGTGAAGGGCAACGTGCGTTGTCTAGGCTGCTGTTCAGGAACTTGCACCAAAGTTGCCAGAATAATAGAAGTGAAAATGAGATCTTAAACTCCCTGACCAAGCTAGAACCCTTAACTTTAACTTCTAAACCCTAAACCCTGAACCCTGAAAACTCTCGAACCCAAAAACTCGAAGCGTCCCGAAGCCTCGGCAAGCGGTCGGCAGGGCGTGTGCATGGCGAGCCTGTGTGCATCTTGGGTTTTGGCATGGGTTTGGGGTTTCGGTCTCGAGCCCTTAAACCTTTAAGCCTGGACTACACTAAGCCCAAACCCTCAACCCTATTAAACCATAAACTAGCCCAAAGCACCAAACCCCAAAACCTCAACCACCCCAAAACACCAATCCCATTTTCTATTCCCTGAGCCTCTCAAGCCTACAGACTCTGCCAGGAAGCCAAGCCCGAAACCCTGAGCTTCAGGGGCTTTTCGCAGCCTTGCCTTCTTCCATTTAAAGTACGGTACATATTTCCTGTACCCCCAAAAGGACACCCAATCTATACACTCACCAATACTACAAGGGAACCTTATCTACACTCACCAAAAACGGCAATAAAAACCCTACTTCATTTAGGGGTTTGGGGCTTGGAGTGCGGCGCTGAAGGTTTCAGATGTCCGGCTTCGGGGGGTTGGGGATTTGTAGTGCAAGCTTTGGGATTTGGGGGCTGAAGTTTAGGGCTTTGGTTTCTTTAAGTCAAGAGGCTTCGGGGTTGAAGGTCCGAATTCTCAAGGCCGCAAGGGTTGAGGGTTTAGGGTTTAGGGTTTAGGGCTTAGGGCCGGACATGGGTTAAGGGTTTCGGACTTGGGGTCGTAGTGAGACTCGCGCAGAAAATCCCATTTGTGCGCCGCAAAGCCTAAAGCCTAAACCCTAAACCGTAGACGCTAAAGCCTAAACCCTAAACCCTCAACCCTGCCCCCCAAACCCTGAACCCTAAACCCCAAACCCTAAACCGTAGCCCCAACTGGATCCGCAGGCCTGTAGAACAGCAGCCACGCACCTGCTGACGCCAAGGCCACATTGCCATAGGCTGTGCCATCCATGGCTTCTTGCCCCTACACCCTAAACCCTAAACCCTAAACCCTGAACCCTAAACCCTAAACCCTAAACCCTGTTGCGAAAGGTACAGCATGCCAAGGTCTCCAATGGTTCATTAGCCGCGGCCTCACGGTGCACAGACCCCCCAACATCTTTGAGTATACCTTGCTTGCGACGACCAAATCGCTTTCAGTCTGGAGCCAAAACGACTCGTCTTCTTTATCAAGCCCCTCTCCCTGCGCACCCCCTTCACTGAAACCTGAAAGCAACTCAAGAGAGATCCAGAAACAACCAGCAAAATTTTCCGCCCCCCGAATACTCTTCAGATTCTCGATGCTGAAATTCACGCAGCTAAGTCGCCAAAAAAACACACACACACACACACACACACACTGTGTCAGTAAGATGGGCCTTTACAGAGCATTCGCGAGTTGGCATCATCACCCTTGGTGCAGAAGCACAAGTTCGTGAAGCGCCTCAGGGCCTCCTCGAAGCCGCTACTGCTCCTAAACGCGCCCCAGGCAGCGAAGGTTCAAGCTCAAGTCCAACGACTCCCACATTTTTGCCCAGGCATGCAGCTGCCTGTACATGGTCTGCCTACCCAAAAGGATCTGAGGGCAGGTAAGAGGCATAGGTAGCCGCCTGAGCACACAAAGGGTCTTGAGGCATCGACATCAAAGCGCGGACATCTCTTTACAGGCGCTGGGGCTGCCAGGCAAGCCTGGACCTGTACGATGGAAGACCAGAATCTTGCAAGTGAATCACTTGGAGGGCCCAGGGGTTAGTTATAAGTAGGGTTAGAAGTACAGCAGCTCTACCTAGAATACTATTGCCACCCCAAGGAACCTCCACGCGGTGAATTGTGGGATCTACTGAGCAGTAGGGGAGTCCCAACAAAACGCCAGGGGCGCCGCAGGCTCACACCTGGGAGAAGCGCTGGAGTGGATTTGGAGGGGGGCCCCACATAAGTTGTAATCTCTGTCGCTGTTGATGGGCAACATGGGGATTAGGGTTTAGGGTTTAGGGTTTAGGGTTTAGGGTTTAGGGTTTAGGGTTTAGGGTTTAGGGTTTGGGGATATCCTGTAGAAGCTTCGAAAAAAAAACTCAATTTCCACCCCCCTCAAGGCCTGGGAGAAGCGGAAGGCCGCGAAGGGCAAGGACTCGGCCCTCCGTGAGCTCCTCGAGCCCTAAACCCTAAACCCTAAACCCTAAACCCTAAACCCTAAACCCTAAACCCTAAACTCGGCCCTCCTTGCGCTCCTCTCGCTCCTCTCCGAAGGCGCGGCGGCCACCTGGGGCGCAGCAGCAGCCGAGCCCCGCTCGAGGTCGTCCTGCGGGGCCTTCGTGGCCTTCCTGGGCTGCCGTGAAGGATTGGGGATGTTGCCCCTTGATACTACTTGAAGGTTCATAGTACTGTACTTGTAACCCTATACTTGCAATACCCCCAAAGCCGAAAAGGGGTTATTAAGTAGGGCTATTCGCCCATTTGTAAGTGGTTTGTAAGTCCCATGAACCTCCAAGTAAGAGGTCGTTAAGAGGGATTAGAATAGGGGGGGGGTGCCAGAATCCCTGTTCAGGATCCCAAGCGAAGGAGCTTAACTCAAGTTACCATAAGAAGGAACCACGCGTCTTTCATTGATGTGTATTTAACATTTTTTAAGGTGTTCCCTTTTTCGTCGAGCTCCATAAACGCAACCCAGCTGCTTGTTCTGTGCGTCCTGGCTCTGTGCAGCATCCTTGCAGGTCCCGTCGCGCATGTCACTGTGAGAGCTCAGGAACAGTCGAGACCCTAAACCCTAAACCCTAAACCCTAGACCCTAGACCCTAAACCCGGTTTTCGGGATGGGGTTTAGGGTCTAGCTTAGGGTTTAGGGCGTAGAGGGTTGAGGGTCTGATTCCTCAACCGCATGCCCAGAAAGCACGAAATAGACCTTCCACTATATGAAGTAGGGTATATATTTCTTGTATCCCCAAAAGGACACCAAATATATACACTCACCAATTTTACAAAGGAACCTTATATACACTCACCAAAAACAGCAATATAAACCCTGCTTCATATGGAGGAGGGGGGGTGAGAAGATCAGAAAGCATTGGGATTTCGCGGGTACCCTCAGGTAGCCCCCAAAAGGATGGTCTAGGCTTTGGATCAAACCCCCGCCCCCAATATAAGGATCCTCTAATTAAAACCCTAAAACCCTAAAACCCTAAACCCTAAACCTCTGGAAAACCAAAACCCAACACCATGTCATGTGCAGCACCCGGGGTGCGCCTTTGCGCCCTGGGGCTTGGGTGGAGTGATCCACCCGCAGAACGCCGCAGTGAAGGGATCCACGACAACAAAATCCTCCGGAACTTAGGGTTTGGGGATTCGGGTTTGGGGTTTAGGGTTTAGGGTTCAGGGTTCAGGGTTTAGGGTTTAGGGTTTAGGGTTTGGGGTTCGGGTTTGGGGTTCGGGAGGGGATCTGGTTGCGGCCATCGCCCTCAACGTAAAAGCCTTAAGCCAACCAACCTGGCCTGGAAAGCCCTGAACCTAAAGCCTCAGCCTTCGCTTATATGTCAGGGTTAGCTAAACCCTAAACCCTAAACCCTAAACCCTAAACCCTAAACCCTAAACCCTAAACCCTGAGGGTTGAGGGTTCAGGAGTGAGGCCAGATCTCTGTTGCTCTAGAATCGGCAGCTCTGGCTTGGTTACTCCCTGGCATCCGAGCTTTGGAAGAACCTCGGCCGAGTCCACGCAGAACCTTGCTCTCATCGTTCAGCGTTCGAGATCTAAGGTTAGGACTCAGGGTTTAGGGTCTAGGGTTTACAGTTTAGGGTTTAGGGTTTAGGGTTTAGGGTTCACGGTTTAGGGTTTAGGGTTCAGGGGCAGAATCCACGCGAATCCGACTCCTGAGCCCTAAAAGCACCACAACAGGGAAATGGATATACATAAACCCTAAACCCTAAACCCTAAACCCTAAACCCTAAACCCTAAACCCTAAACCCTAAACCCTAAACCCAACATATCTACATAAAACCCACCAGCGGTCCAGGAAGATGGCGAAGAGGACGGAGGTGCCCCAAGTGGCCTGGCGCTCGGGGCTTTGAGAATTTTAGGGTTTAAGGGTTTGGGGTTTGGGCTTTAGGGTTTAGGGTTTAGGGTTTAGGGTTTAGGGCTTAGGGTTTGGAATTTCAAGGTTTAGGCGTTTCAAGGCCTGCATACAAGTGAAGTTCTACCATTTCTCGCCCCAAGGAATGCCCCCGAAAGTCCCTCGTGGCGATCTCACAAGGCCTGGCCTTGCCTAACCCTGAACCCAAAACCCTCAGACCTCAACTCAAAGATCCCTAAACCCTAAACCCTAAACCCTAAACCCTAAACCCTAAACCCTAAACCCTAAACCCTAAACCCTACTACCCCCCCCCCCCCATCCCCCGAACCCGGAGCCCCAGGGTGGCCAGCATGGAGTTCCAGGAGTCCAGGCTGAAAAGGCCAGCAAGGTGCATGCCTAAGCAGAGGTTTAGGGTTTAGGGTTTAGGGTTTAGGGTTTAGGGTTTAGGCTTTAGGGGGAAGCCTAGGCACAGTAGAAATTCCGGATGGCTGTGTACGAACTCCATTGCAGGAAGGAATTGGTATTGCCAGAAGAAGTAATTCCCCATGTAGTTTAAGGGTTCTTGAGACGGCAACCCATCTTGGAGCGAGTCTCCCTATTGGTTGCATGAACCTGCCAATCTCAGGCCTCTAGGTTGTGGGGCCCCAGTTGGGTTCCTTTTAAGGTGTAGGAGTGGTTTAGGCTTCAGGGCTTGAATTGAGAATTTAAGGTTCCGGGTTGCCCAACACAGAGGCGATCATAGCAGGCGGTCCCACAAGGCATCACCCGTTGAGAACTGACCAGCTACTGCTCTTTACAGCAGCCCTAAACCCTAAACCCTAAACCCTAAAACCCAAACCCTAAACCCTAAACCCATTCCGGCCCTTCCCTGCAAGAGAGCTGCAGATGGCCCAGGGCCAGTGGGTCAGGTAGATCGTGTAGGAGAGCTTCCTGGCAACCACAGCTTGGAGGTTCATGTGGGAGTTCTAAGTAGGGCTATACTTATGGTAGCTATACTTATCAGCCTTTTTAGTGGGTACTTATAACCCCACTTCCAACTCCTCATGAACATCCAAGTAGACCCCAAGGTGAGTCAAAGAAAGAGCCCCTGAAACCCCTCCCGGCAGCCCTTGAACCCCATGTCTCCTACAGCCCGTAAACCCTAAAACAACAAACCCTAAACTCCGAAACCCAAAACCCTAAAAGCCCTAAACCCAAACCCTAAACCCTAAACCCTAAACCCTAAACCCTAAACCCTAAACCCTAAACCCTAAACCCTAAACCAACCAGCCCCCACACACACAAAAGCCCTCAGAACCCGTTTCCCCCCCCCCCCTGAAGCGCAGGCGAGGGCGCAGCATGGAGGCTGCCAACTTGCGGCTGCCCTCTGTGAGGCTGAAGAGCAGCCTGCTTCTCAGCTGGACTTGAAAACTCTTTTTAGGGTTTAGGGTTGAGGGGTTAGGGTTTAGGAGTGAGGGTTTAGGGTTTAGGGTTAGGGTTTAGGGTTTAGGGTTTAGGGTGTAGGGTTTAGGGTTTAGGGTTTAGGGTTTGGGGTTTAGGGTTTAGGGTTTGGGGTTTGGGGCTGAAAAGCAGCCTGCTTCTCAGCTTCTGGGGGTTTCGGGCCCTGGCCTTTACTACATTCTTGCATTATTACGACATGTTCTTTCATCATTATAATGTTGTATCTTCCTTTATGGCAATTATTTTTACATCACGATATGATTACGTGAGTGTGCTTGCTATGTTATGATACCCTTTCACACAGTTCGGAGAGCCTCGGCCCGAGAACGGGGGAAAGACTCCGAGCAGGGGCCTGAAGGAGTTGCAGTCGCAGCTGACCAGCACAACCAAGGCCAACTGCAGAGGCCCTGCGATGAAAGTGGGTTGATGGTTAAGGGTCTTCAAGCATGGTTTAAGGGTCTCAGGGCTTAGGATTTAGGGTTTTAGGGTTTAGGGTTTAGGGTTTGGGGTTTAGGGTTTAGGGTGTAGGGTTTAGGGTTTGGGGTTTAGGGTTTAGGGTTTAGGGTTTCGGCGCCCCCCCCCGGTCTCCCAACGAGCTTGGGACAGTCCTGTGACGAGGTTGTTGTAAGCGATGAGGGCATCGACCTTCTGGCAAAGTAGTCGGATCCCAATACCCCTAAATTAAGGAAGATTCCTTACAATAGGAAATTTTAGTACCTCTATCACGATCCCTATTAAGTAGTGTTAGTATAAGGAGGAGCATGGCCCTTACTATGATTGAAAGTACATGCCTTCGTTAAGGGGTATGGGGCTCTCTGGGATCCTACTTGAGGTTCATTTGGGTGGTTGTAAGTAGGGTCATAGGCATGGCACCTATACCACCATCTTCAGGGTGCTTAGGGTTTAGGGTTTCGGGTTTCGGGTTTAGGGTTTAGGGTTTCGGGTTTAGGGTTTAGGTTTAGGGTTTAGGGTTTGGGCTTATAAGCCTGATTGTAACTACCACAACTTAGCATGTTCTGAATGTGTGCGGCAACTTCGGTGCCTCGGGCGCTCTCTGTGCGGAGATCAACTTATATAAACTTTGAGACTTTAACTGCTGAGACTGTTCTGCAAAGGTGCACTCCAGAGGATGTTTGAAACGAACTGAAGCGTGCTTCAAGAACACTTGCCAAATCTGTAAGGCGGCCATGGGCAGCCCGGTCGTCGGCAGACAGAAGGAACAGCCAAGCAGGACAATGATCAAGAAGTCACTCCTGTGGCGGAATCAAAAGACTCGGCTTTAACACAGTTTTGCGGCTACGCGAAGAGCTACCAGCAGCTTCGTGAAATACTGGGGGGTTCCCAAAATAAGGGTACCCTTTTTGGGGTCCCTTTCACGGGATTCTCTTCTATTTGGGGTATAAACAGGGTATATACCCCTATCCGCCGACCCTTGCGGCGTGTTGGATGGGAAAAGGTACCCCCGCAAAACGCGGGGGGGGGGGGGGGGGGGTACCCGGGCAGCTTTTCCATGGAGGGCCAGGCCACCCACACCGTTTCGGATGTCCTGGGGAGGCCCGCGCGCGCGGGCGGGGGGGGGGGGGGGGGGGGAGGGAAGAAGAGCGAGAGAGAGAGAGAGAGAGAGAGTGAGAGTGAGAGCGAGAGGGAGAGAGCGAGAGCGAGCGAGACAGAGAGAGAGAGAGAGAGAAAAGAGGGACACAGGGAGAAAGAGGCAAAGGGAGAAAGGGAGAAAGAGTGGGAGCAAGAAAGAAAGCGAGAAACGAGAAAGGGAGCAATACATTGAATTGAAATGGAAACGGACAAAAAGAAAAGGAGACACCAACATAGACAGAAGGAGAGAGATGGTGAGAGAGGAGAGAGGGGGGGGTGACAGACAGGGCAGCGGAATAAAGACGGAGCAGAAAAACAAAAACAAAACGATGCCCACTTCGAGGTTTCCTGTTTTGCGGGGCGGGGGCCGGCCCGTGCCGCTAGGCCTAAAATATTTGGGAGATACCCACATGTGCTGCTGAAAGGATCGAAACAACAACAAAAACACGCAAAAGAAGCCAAATCTCCAGGCCAACATCCGGGTCTCCGGCCCGGTGCCACGAAACACACAAGCCCCCTGGAAGCCCTGAGCCCCACCAAGGTAGGGAAGCTGAGGGCTTGCGGTCTAGAGGCCTAGGGCTTTCAACATGCTTTCAACCCTCAGCCCTAAACCCTAAACCCTAAACCCTAAACCCTAAACCACCCTAAACCCTAAACCTCCAAGCCCTAAGCCCTAAGCCGTAAGCCCCAAGCCCGAAACCCGCCCTTTCGTCTAAGTGCCCGACAGAAGCCAGACCTGCCACTTTCGAACCTCCGCTTTTTCCGAAAAGCCCACTTGGGTTTGGGGTTGAGGACCTTGGGATTTAGGACCTAGGGGTTAGGGTTTGGGGTTTAGGGTTTAGGAGTCTTAGGTTTCCGGAAAGCTCGCTTGGGTTTGGGATAGAGCCCACTTGGATTTGGGATGTCCGGCCTAGGGCTTACGAGCTTTAAGTCCTAACCCGCAGCCAAAGATCAACCCCGACCCTATGCAAAACCTTGCAGAAGCCCTGGCAGCGACGTTTGAACATCTTGCGTCGCTTTCGAACACCCAGGGGCCCGAATAACCCCTGAATTAAGGACTACTCCTTAAAATAGAATAGGGTTCCTTATATGGTTTAGGGAATGTTTCTTAATTAACGGGTATTGGGCACCCTCATCCCCTGAACTGCGAGCGCTTGGGCTTTAGGACCATGTGCCACTCAAACTCAAACTCAACCACCGCGGCAATCCTACGCGCTCAGCCCCAGTAAAGTGTGCTCCAGGGCTTCAATGCTCAGGGGGTGTGGGTTAACGGCTTAGGGTTTAGGGTTTAGGGTTTAGGGTTTAGGGTTTAGGGTTTAGGGTTTAGGGTTTAGGGTCCCTAAATCTGAAGCCCAGGAGCCCAGGCGGGCAACGTGGTCCGCACAGTGATCTGCTCCAACAGTGCCCCCATGAAGGGGACCCAAATCCTTTCAGTGAGATGTGGAGTTTCTCAAGTTTCGGGGCTTGATGTTTAGACCCAAATCCTTTCATTGAGATGTGGAGTTTCAAGTTTCGGGGTTTGATGTTTAGACCAAAATCCTTTTGTTGAGATGTGGAGTGTCGGGTTTAGAAGTTTAACTTTTAGGGCTAGTTTCGAGTTCAGGGCTCCAGGGCTCTAGGGATGAAATAGTTCGGGGTGTCATACGGTGGATGGAGGAAATCTTGCACCGCCTGTGACCTTGTTGCTAGAGGCTGCGCCTACTTCTGGAGACTGTGGATGGAGGAAATCTTGCACCACTTTCAAGGGTGCAAAACATTCTCTCCCCTCTCCCCCTTTTTAACATTGCGGTGAAAAGCAGATTTTCAAGATTAGGCCCAATGACATAAATCTTGCACCGCTTCCATCGTGACAAGAGCCAATGTTAAAAAGGGGGTGCGGGGTTGGCGTCAGACTCGTTTTGGAGTAGATCAAGTCGGCGGTGCAAGATTTCCTCCATCACCCGACTGAAATCCCTTGCCACAGGCCGGCCATGCAAAAGCGGTGCAAGATTTCCTCCATCCACAGTCCCCAGCATGGGCTTTAACAAGGCTTCAGATTGCACGTTGCCGGCCAACATGTGCTTGCCTGGGGCTTCAAAGTACTTCTAGTGGCGACACATCGGGGTCGAGTTCTGTGATGAGTAGAGATGCTTCGGCGCTGTGCTTGTTAAATTGGTGTGTGAGCAAGAGTCGCAAGGTTCATTTAGTTGGGCTGCGTGACGGTGCGTCGACAACACGCCATCTGCAGATCCGCATTGAGCCTTTGAGGATGACCAGGTCAGCAAACACACGCTGGGCATTCAGGTATCGCGTGACCTGCAAAGGAGATCTGAGTCAAAGCAATCGCTACATGTGTAGCGTTGACTGCATTTTCACAGTCAACGTTCAGTCAACGTTCAGTCAACGTTACAGTCAACGTTACAGTCAACGTTGCGGAAATGCTGGCGGGGCCAGCAAATCCGTGTTTTTCACTATAAAACCCAAAAAAAACTTGATTTTTTGGCTTTTAAGCTTGGAAGCCATGGAATTGCTGGCAGGTGTAGCATTTCGGCAACGTTGACTGTAACGTTGACTGTAACGTTGACTGTAACGTTGACTGAACGTTGACTGAACGTTGACTGTGAAAACACAGTCAACGCTACCAGAAGCCTGACATTAGTTTGAGGGCTTTGAGTCGGATCCACGCGATACACCTGACACGGAGAAGATTTGCATGGCCTCCGCCAGCATGACATGCAGAAATCGACTTGCGCGGCCCCTCCGCAAGCATGACAGGCAGAAGTCGCGAAGTACATATATAGCTGACAGCAGCAAGGTGCGACTCACGTCAGTGGCTCTGCAGTTGTGTCAGCTCTCAAAAAACCTCCTCAGTTGAGTCGGTGGATGGAGGAAATCTTGCACCGCCTGTGACCTTGTTGCTAGAGGCTGCGCCTACTTCTGGAGACTGTGGATGGAGGAAATCTTGCACCACTTTCAAGGGTGCAAAACATTCTCTCCCCTCTCCCCCCTTTTTAACATTGCGGTGAAAAGCAGATTTTCAGGATTAGGCCCAATGACATAAATCTTGCACCGCTTCCATCGTGACAAGAGCCAATGTTAAAAAGGGGGTGCGGGGTTGGCGTCAGACTCGTTTTGGAGTAGATCAAGTCGGCGGTGCAAGATTTCCTCCATCCACCGACTGAAATCCCTTGCCACAGGCCGGCCATGCAAAAGCGGTGCAAGATTTCCTCCATCCACAGTAGTCTTAGGGTTTCTCCAACATGCGGGTCCCTTCTTTGGGATCCTGGCGGGGAGCCAACACGGGACCTTGAGCGAAATGCTATCCACGTGGGGTGGGCATTCCTTTTGATAAGAGTATAGTAGTAGAAGAATGGACATATATGAACTTGTGTAGAATGATACGGGCTTTACTGCCAAGTTTTACTCGAACACTGAAACCTAAACCCTAGTCCTTCATAGCTCCCCAATGTACCTGCCACAAATTAGGTGATCCCATTCCCTCTTCGTTGCCTACGGCCCTTAAGCCCTACACCCTTGCTCCCCGGAAATCAATTCCAACTTACATCCCCTCGAGCTCATCTTACTGTTGGTTAGTAGGGGATGAGGGAATGAGGTACCCCATATCCCACTATATATATATATATACCCTTTAAGGGACCATATAGGGTACCTCATTCCCCCATTCCCTACGAACCAACAGTAAGTCATTCGAGAATCTGCGTTGGGCTCCACAGGTGGATGATGCGCCCGTAAGCCTGCCAGCAGCGGGTTTAGGGTTTTGGGTTTAGGTTTAGGGTTTAGGGTTTGGGGTTTAGGGTTTAGGGTTTAGGGTTTAGGGTTCAGGGTTCAGGGTTCAGGGTTTGGGGTTTAGGGTTTAGGTGCTCGAGTTAGAAGAGTTCATGGAAGATTCTAAAGTTCTGTCTCTACAATTTTCCAAGTACTAGTATGTTATTCTGCTGACTCGTATCAATTTTTTTGTTGGAGTACCATAATTTGTTGCATTCCTTTTTCTTGAAGTCTTGTATTGTTCAATTCTTACACTCGTAAATATTCTGATATTCGTATTTTGAATATGAGTGGATCATACTAGTATACTATTCTATTTAATACTATTGTACTATTAAAGTGCAATATTGTTTTTGTATATTATGATATTGCTATACTGATGGTATAGTGTTTAGGGTTTAGGGTGGCTGAGCTTTTGGCTTTCACAGTTTCTCTATACCATCTGCAGGGCTGCGGGATAGTGCCCACCGATTTGCGGCACGCAGGGAATCTCAAGCAGGTTTCCCAGGGTTTCCTACACCTGAACCCGAAACCCAGAGCCGTAAACCCCAAGCTCTTAACCTGAAACCCCTAACCCTACTGCCTTCGCCCGTCGCATAGCTCAACGATGCTCAACGAACATCGTTGACATAAGCCTAAACCCGAAACCTGAGCCTCGAACCCTAAATCCACGGTTTGGGGTTTCTTAACTTGCTTGGATGCCTGGCTTGCTAGGCTTTCTGTGGATCCTTCTAAAGAGATTTAGGGTTTAGGGTTCGGGGTAAGGGTGAGTCGTACGTAGTATGGAATAGGGGGACAAAGGAACATAGGTGGAATGATGTCTTGCAGTCGGTCTGGGGAGGCCGTGAGATAATTGTATCATGGTATACTGGTACACTAACAGTAATAGTATCATAAAATAGTAGAATGGTATTATTGTAGAATTGCAGAATGGTGTAAATAGTGCGATTGCGTGATAGTGTAATAGTGTAATAGTGTGATAGTGTAATAGTGTAATAGTGTAATAGTGTAATAGTGTAATCGTGTAATAGTAGTGTAATAGTGTAATAATGTAATAGTGTAAGAATGTATGAGTGTAATAGTGGAATAGTGTAATCGTGTAATAGTAGTGTAATAGTGTGATAATGTAATAGTGTAAGAATGTATGAGTGTAATAGTGGAATAGTGTCATCATGTAATAATGAATGTGTAATGGTGTATAAGTGAATTAACATCATATTGCAACAGTGCAGTAATGGGATAGTGCAATGGTGTGGTAGTGTAGCAGTGCAATAGTGCCATAGTAGTATACCTTGGCATAAAAATATAAGAACACATATGTAGCAATTACAAATTCAATCATGCAAGCATATGGGTGTTTCCCAAAATAGGGGTACCCCTTGTATACCCCAAATGGAAGAGAATCCCCTTAAATGGGACCTATTTTCGGAAACCCCCATATTCTAACACATAATACGGCCCTAAACCCTAAACTCCCTAAACTCCCTAAACTCCCTAAACTCCCTAAACTCCCTAAACTCCCTAAACTCCCTAAACTCCCTAAACTCCCTAAACCCTAAACCCTAAACCCTGAACCCTGAACCCTAAACTCCCTCCAGGCCTGGAGGTCTCCAGTCCACGCCTCCAGAGCCAGCAACACCAGCCAGGCAATCGCCGTGCGCAGCACGTACAACGAGGCCAGCAGGACCTCGAGGGAGCTTTCGGGGGTTTTGGGGGGGGGTTTTCAGGGATTTTGGGGGTTTTGAGGGGTTCTATATAGGGGGTTTGAGGAGTTTGGGGGGTTTTGGGAGTTTTTGGGGGTTTTGAGGGGTTGTAGAGTTTTAGAGTTTTAGGGTTGTAGGGTGTTAGGGTTTCAGGGGTTTAGCGCTTTGGGGCTTGAAGGTTTACATGAAGGTCGATGGGCATTATAAGTAGATCTAGAAGTCTAGAAGTATGGCAACTATACTTATGACGCGTACATATAACCCTACTTAGAACTACCCATGCACTTCCAAGTGGAAAGACTGGAGTCTATAGGATTAAGGCTTGAAGACGTATCAGGAGGTTGAAGTTGGAGGTAGCCTTTTCGGGTTCCAAGGTTTTGGGCCTGCTGAGCGTTGCTTGTTTTGTTGTAGGGCTTGGGTGTTAAAAGTTGAGGATTGACGGTGGATGATGCTTTTGGGGCTAGAGAGCATTGCTTATCCATCCGATTCGCCGTACAGAGTTTAGGGACTGTATGCTTCTAATCCAAGTCACAAGAAGCTGTCCAACACTCCTCCTCCGCATCCATCTCAAAAAAAACGGGGACACCTTGACTGCAACTCCCTTATTCTGCAGCTGCACGTGTTCACAATGGCCGTAACTCTCAGATCTTGTTCAGATGTCTCCACTCCCCTCCGAGAGGAAAGGCTGCTGACTATGGGCAGACATATTGACCCGATATAGGGTAGTTAACAGCTGGAGGCGGCAGAGGTTCGGGCTGTTCTAAACATAGCCCAGCAGCATAGTGGTACGTCAACAGCGTCGACAGGAACCAGAGTGGGCGGTTCATGGTCCACCACGAGAGCAGCCTCGGAAAGGCAAGTCTCAAGCTTGAAAATCTTCAGCCGTCCATCGAGATGTCTTAGATTTGGGAAACCCTGACATCCAACTCCACACCAAGTATATGCATATAGCTTGTTACGCCCACACACACACACACAAAAAACAAAAAAAACAGGGGCAAACGTGAGGATTCAGGAACAAGCTGCGGGTTCCAGCCGCCGATGGTCAGAATCTCGAGGCCATACTGCACCACGCACCGCCAGCTCGTGCACTGCAAGGCCAATGGCAGGGCTGTGAAGAAGACTGCCACAATGTACCTGAGCATATCACAAGACCTTGCCGCATACCGCGTCTTAGGGTTCAGGGTTTAGTGTTTAGGATTTAGGGCACCGACATCAGCCAACCAGTGCCACTACCAGCAGCTTGAACCACGGGGCGGCGGGATGAGGCGCGCCACCTTCTTGCGCATGTGGTCCCCCCAGCTGGCATCCTTCCACGTGGCTGAGGACAGCCAGCCAGAGATGAGCATCATTCCCATCATCAGTTCCACACCATGGTCCACAGTCCTGAAATTTTAGGGTTTAGGGTTTAGGGTTTAGGGTTTAGGGTTGAGGGTTGAGGGTTGAGGGTTGAGGGGTTAGGGTTTAGGGTTTAGGGTTAGGGTTTAGGGTTTAGGGTTTAGGGATACAAGACGAGCAACCCTAAACCTTAGCTCTGTTAACCCTGACAGCCCTAAGCAGGAAGCAGCAAGAGTTGCCTGTTCACTGGGATGTCCTGCGCCAGGCACGCAGTTTAGGGTTTGGGGTTTCGGGTTTCGGGTTTAGAGTTTAGGGTTTAGGGCTGAAGGTTGCAGGTTTCACGATGGCTTAGGAAAATGGCACCTCGGCAGAGGAAGGGTCTAGGGCTTTGAAGCTCAGGGTTTACTACAGGGTTTAGGGCTGAGGGTTTAGGGCTTAGGGTTTAGGGTTTAGGGTTTAGGGTTTAGGGTTTAGGGATGCAACCCAAGCTCTGGTACGGCACGTAGTGGGACAACTGCACGCGATGGTTCGGGGCATTCAGCAGCTGCTGGTGGAAGCCAACCAAACCCAGGATGTAGAATGCCTCAACTTGCCACGGTTTAGCGTTTTAGGGTTTAGGGTTTAGGGTTTTAGGGCTTAGGGTTTTAGGGCTTAGGGCTTAGGGCTTAGGGCTTAGGGCTTCGGGCTTAGGGTTTAGCCACACATGCGTTAGATTTGCTGGCATCAACTGTACAACTCTGCCATACAAGATCTACTGCTCTTTGCAACGCAACCCCTAAACCATAAACCCTTAAACCTCAAGGCCCTAAAGCCCTAAAGCCCTGAAGCCCTAAAGCCTTGAAGCCCTAAAGCCCTAAAGCCCTACAGCCCTAAGGCCCTAAAGCCCGAAAGCCCCAAAGCCCCAAAGCCCTACAGCCCTGAACCCCAAAGCCTTCACATCTGCGGAAAGTTAGTCCCGCCTTCACACGGTCAAAAGTCACCACGGCCTTGGAGCCTTCCGGCCGGAATGCAGCGAGCGTGCGGCCCTCCATGTCCGAATCGGCAGAAAGCAGACTCTCTGCTGGTTCCTAAACGGGGTCTTGCGGGCTACCTGAGCAAAAACAAGTAGCTGCAGCGAAAGTCGCCGTAAAGCAAGAGATGACAGATTCAACCATGAGCCACTTCGGCGTTTTGACGTTTCCAAACCAACACTTCCACAATGGCAACGGAATCTGCACCGCCTGAGGAATCGGAAACATTGAGTCCACATTGTCGCTGGGAGATCTGGAATCGGTTGGGACTCATGCGTGCGTATCCCTAAGCCCTAAACCCTAAACCCTAAACATCCCTAAACCCTAAACCCTCATGCGACTTGTTAATCCACCCAGCACCGAATGTGTCGGTCTCAACGACTGGCATTCCTAGCTACAGCGGAAAATGATTCGCAGCTGCCAGGTTGAAAAGCAGACAAGTTCTCCTAGTTGTCCAGTAACCTGGGGAATTAAAGGTTAACCTTTAGGAATATAAGGGGATTATACTACACCAAAAAGGTTAAAGGTTACCTACTCTACTACTAGGTTCTAGAGCTTTGCAGGCTCGGTAGGGTTAGGGAACATCCGCCTTAAACACTACCAATTCATTGAGGAGATCATGTTCAAGATTCCCAAAACTCAGCAGTTGCCCCAAATGGCGCTTGGTGACATCATCTTGCATTGCCTGGTAATCTGGCTGCTGCGCTTATCACTACGTGCAGGCCCAACTTCTTGCGAGCTCCCAGGGCATTCAAGCTTGTGATACTTGTGGGATTCAGAGGATGGGAAGAAAGGAGGCGCAAGTGCTACGGTGTAAATCATGTAAATCATCCTGCCGTTCTCGTGAGGCATCCATTATGGCCCACACGTAGTGATGGCTCAGCCTTCTTTCGGCTGGGGACAGTGCCCTTTGGGCACTCCCAAATCGGGATGAAGCACATCAACGTATGGCTTCGGGTAACCATGTCAAAAAGGCGAAGGCCTAGTCCACCACACTATCCGACTCACCCATAGGCTTGGGACATGTTGGCAAGGAAGGCCTCCACGTCAAACCATCCTTCCTTAAACCAACCACTGTGGCTGGATGGAACGTCTTGGCATCTTGAACAAAACTCTGGAGACTTGAGCTCGGCAACGTCGGTTTCCAGTCATCCTTTGCAAACATTAACAGCGGCTCCGTCGCAACTTCCCTGCCGGGGGCCGAGCTTCTGCACCAGTTCCAGTAGTGACCCTCGTGGTTATGCTGCCAGTTGGACAATCTTTGGGACAAGGAAGGATTCCAATCAGGAGGATTTGACAATACCTCTCAAGCGCGTCAACGTCCAGGTGCCGCTTGAGACGCTCAGGAACATCGTCCAAGCGGTTGTACCCTTCTGGGCCCCGGCATTCGGCCCTCGCAAGGCCCAGGAGAAGTAACTGCCCACTTTCAGCAGACTGCTCAGCAAACCTCGCGTTCAGCTCGGAAGGCGCAGCATTGAAACCAGCTGCAGTCACAGCGATGTCTCTAAGAGTCCGCCCTCCTGCAGAGAAATCCATGCTCACGCGATCAGTGCTGGCACCGCGATATTTGAAGCTCACTGTCTCCGGACGCTGGAGTTTCAACACCACCACCGAAGCTAGATGCTTCTTGGGATGCACGAACCAAACGTCCTTCCCAGTGATTCACCAGCACTTTTGCATCTGCTTTGAAAGGTCACAGGTTAGCGATCGCACTGAAATGCGAGTGCTGTACAAAGTCGCACCGAAGGGCGCGGGTCGGGAGGGCGGGAGAAGCTTGAGCAGCAGTGCACGTTTCGGCTCATCACTATAGTCAGTGATTCACCAGCACTTTTGCATCTGCTTTGAAAGGTCACAGGTTAGCGATCGCACTGAAATGCGAGTGCTGTACAAAGTCGCACCACACCCGTGCCTTGTAGCGTATCTTCACCATCAGTCGAAGCTTCTCCATTAGTCGAAACGTCACCCCGCCTCTCATGGCATGACCACGCCTTGACGGAGCAAGGAGTGCCAATGGCACGGTGAAAGTTTGTAGGCAGAAAACTTGGCCGCGGCGTCAAGGCAGCTGTTCAAGCTATTTGCCCAAAGATAGATGTGCTCTTTGATGTCAGAAGGCAACCTCGGCAGGTACATCAACGCACTTATTTCCTGCACGTAGATCTCCATGACCCGGTTGGAGATCCAACGTCCTCGCCTTCTGACTAGGTCTGGTGATTCTGTCACCTGCATCATCCAGGTAGCCCCGCCAGCACGAAGCGAACCTAGATCGAAGTCCTTCACGCCTGGCACCAAACTTCGAGTCAACTTCAGGGCCGTCAAAAGCTTGTCGAAACGAGCTCGCATGGTTGATGGCGACATTAACCAAAGTTTTTCTTCTGGCCCCAGACCTCCGAAAGCAAGGCATATCATTCGCACAAGTTGCGGCTGGTCCACTTTTAGGCATTGATGCCTGGCAGCTCGAAACCTAGTTTTTGGTTCCATCACGGACAGGTAGACGGCCTTCCCATCGTCTCCAGCGTCCTCTGGAAGGACCAAATGTTTTCGCTTTGCTGCGAGCACCTCACCTATCCTCGCTAAACCTCCCCAGGCCAAAGCAATCACCCCTGCGACGCGGGTCCAGCCCCATGTGATCGCCACTGACAACACCGCTGCAAGCACCTGCCACGGGAGCGCGGAGTGATGAGTGGGAGGCTCTTCCCTTTGCCAAGCCAGTGCAAGATCCCATGCCTGCTGCAGCGATCGCCGGACTATTGGGAACTCTGAGGAGACCATGTTTATAGTCTCGGAGAACCAATAATACGGCCAACCATCCTCATAGAGCCATCTGCCGTATCTTGCCAAAGCTTCATTCAGTCTGCCAACGTTGCTCTGAGCCCAACGGCCCACATCGTCCCAACAACAGCCTTCCTCTGCAAGCCAGTCGATCCAGCTGGCCTTCAGCTTGCTCCTCCTGTCACGGGTGAGGGCCTGAACAGGACGTCCATCCAGTAGAGGGGCCTTTGCCCGGGCCTTTCTTCGGTCAGCCTGAGTGATACTCTTTGCAGCGTCCATGGCGGCAACGGGAACTAGTTCTACCAGACCAAGACAGACGACAGACCACCAAGACACAAGACAGAGAGGAAAACAAGCCCTGAAGAAACCCTGAACAAGAACCCGAAGCAAAGCTTGAGGCTCGGAGCACAGAGGCACACAAGGCGCGACGATTGGATGAAGATGGAAAGAGGAGCGGGAACTGGGGCCCTGAACCAGGGAGTTGCAGCCCAGACCCGCGGCAGACCGCAATGCTGAGGATGTGAAAGAGCTTGGCGCAGGAAGCCGACGCAAGGCAAAGGTGGAACGAGCACTGGGACCCTGAACCAGGGAGTTGCAGCCCAGGCCAGAACGAGAATGCCACATGCTGAAAGTGCAGGAACACGGGGCAAAAGGCCAAGACACGTGGTTGAAGCTGGAAGGCTGGAGCGCAGGGATGGATCGAGTGCTGGGGCCCTGAACCAGGGAGTTGCAGCCCAGACCCGCGGCAGAGCACAATGCTGAGGATGTGAAAGAGCTTGGTGCAGGAGGCCGACGCAAGGCAAAGGTGGAACGAGCACTGGGACCCTGAACCAGGGAGTTGCAGCCCAGGCCAGAACGAGAATGCCACATGCTGAAAGTGCAGGAACACGGGGCAAAAGGCCAAGACACGTGGTTGAAGCTGGAAGGCTGGAGCGCAGGGATGGATCGAGTGCTGGGGCCCTGAACCAGGGAGTTGCAGCCCAGACCCGCGGCAGAGCACAATGCTGAGGATGTGAAAGAGCTTGGTGCAGGAGGCCGACGCAAGGCAAAGGTGGAACGAGCACTGGGACCCTGAACCAGGGAGTTGCAGCCCAGGCCAGAACGAGAATGCCACATGCTGAAAGTGCAGGAACACGGGGCAAAAGGCCAAGACACGTGGTTGAAGCTGGAAGGCTGGAGCGCAGGGATGGATCGAGTGCTGGGGCCCTGAACCAGGGAGTTGCAGCCCAGACCCGGACGCGCGCGCGACACACGATCATAGGTGGCGGAGAGCTGGCGCGCAAACATGGCTTGGGAACTGGGACCCTGAACCAGGGAGTTGCAGCCCAGAACCGAGTGAGCATGTGTCGCACAGCCCAGACTGAGGAAGAGATGCGAAGCAACGAGACCGAAGGGCCAAGAAATACGACATCCAGACCAACAACCTTGAAGGGAAGCCGGCCCCTCGCCAGGAAAACCCAAAGAGGCGTCGAAGTCACGGAGGGACCCATACGTGTGGGGTGAACGGCCTGCGTCCCTGACGCAGTCAAGGCTCCACGGACCCAACACAAGAGAAGGAGCCAGCAGGCCCGTCAGCCGACACCAGTTGGCGGCCCATCGTCTGAGTCTGGGCCTCTCGGCATCCCTAAGTATGGCCTCCTCGCTCCAACGCTCAATGCCGAAGCCTTTTATCTGAGGAGGCATTGGTGCATCACGCGTGGGATGGTCAGCCGGCATCGCCCTGGTCGGACAGTACATGTTGCCTGGATACAAACCTGCTGCCAAGCACACCGTGCCTGACCGCCTAGTTACATGTCTTAAGCCGGGGGATGATGACCGTCCCTTGCCTAGAGCTGCCTGAGCGACAAAAGAGTCGCACAAGTTTACGAACCTGGCCCGGCCGTGGGTGAGGGCGACCCACGTGTAAAGCCGCACAAGGGCAGAGGACTCTAAAATGTTAATGTGGACACCACTCTTCCATTCCCAAACAAGCAGGGGGCTCCATTTAAGGCTAAGAGCTAAGTCGGTGGGCACCATGCGTTCGAGGCCCTCCGAGGCAATGTGCTGGCTGCGGTCCTCGCGGCTGATGCGGCAAAGGTTTTGCGAGAAGGCTTGAGCGACCTGGTAGGCAAAGAGCCAGGGATAGGTCGGACCTCTTTTTGCACGCCGGCCCCGAACCTGAGAGTGTTTTCGGCAGCACTCACAAGGCCTAGCGAGAGCATCGAGGCTTACCCGCAACCCGAACAGAACTGTGTCCCTCCGAAATGGCGAACCGAAAGAGCACAAAGAAAGCAAGGTCCTGTTGGCTCCAAGGGAGACAAGAGGCTTCCAGAGACGAAGCACAGAGGGCTTATCAGCAGCTGGGGCTGGCAAGGCCGCAACAATGCACACGCGGGAGCGCCTGGCTTTAAGCAAGATGGCCAGGCCTCGGCACAGTTCAACCCAATCCCTGGAAGGAAACTCACACCCCTCGAACTCACTCCCGAGAAACCCCAAGTGACTTGAGAATGAGGGCAGTGAAAGGAACATGGCCCGAACCCGATCGTTTTCAATCAGGAAGAAAACCCACTCAATGAGGCGCAAGTTTTTGGCATCATAGGCTGGTGACAGTCCTTTGTGAATGGGCGGGCCAACGGACCAGCCTCGAGCTGACATTTCGGCCGTAACCTCAGCTCTTGCTGAGAAAAGCTCGAGGAAATCGAAGACAAAAGCCAGCGGCTTCTTGACACTGTATGCTGCGGACTCAGTGCCAGGAACCTCCTCATGCATGGGGTCGACACGCTGGATGAGGCTGTGGGCCTTACGGATCATGCGCGCAAAGGCCCCCTTCCTGTCTGAAGCCTGCCACAGGTATTGGCTGGTGGATTCCGGTATCTCAGCAACGCACGCGGCACCCTTCTCCTCCGAAGCGTCGGTTGCAAACAGAAGAGGAAGGACTGGGGCCGCGACATCAGCCCCAAGTACAGGAGCGAGAGCAGACAGTAACACGAGCTCCTGTGCTACCGCCCTGGACAACGTGACAGTCTTGGGCTTGCTGGGGTCGGTGTTTGCGGCTGTGACCAATGAGAAAGCTTTGTCAAGGACACAAAAGGCAGGCCGTCTAAAGGACAGAACAGAGGACCAGGCACCGAGGAGACACAAATGGAGGGCATCGCTAGTGGCAGGCAAAACAGCAGCTTCCAAGGTGAGGTCGGCTAATGCGAAGCGTTTTCCAGCGGGAGCGGCGACAGTGCAGAGGCCTCGGTCGAGGGTGGAAGGAGCACTGTTCAGTTCTGCCCCTCCAATCTTAGCAACGGTCTCGTTCACACTGTCCTTCTCAGGAGAGCCAAGAATGGCGTGAGCATGGTAGGTCGCCAATGCTCGGTCCAAGACCTCGCGGCAAGGAGAGGCCGAGGAGGGGGAAAGCGAGTTCCCTATCGCGCGGGGCACTTTAGCGATGCAGAAAAAATCGTCTATTATGAGCCCATCGTGCAGCAACGATTCACGAAGAGGCTTTCCGCCCTGGATTCTTGTAGTCGAGGACAGGTGCCCAGCGCTCTGAAGGAGAGAGAGGTGGGAACTTGTTGCAAATTCCACGCCTAAATGATCACCTTGCAAGACCGACATAAAGCATGCTTGAAAGGAAGAGGGCACTTTCTGGCCCTGGTGCTGCTCCAAAAAAGTGGCAAAAGCCCGCATCTCCTTGACACTTTCAACAGGCAGAGGAGGGTACAGCCGATTGGTAATAGCCCGCGGATGCCCAACCGACAACTGGTGGTAGAAATCACGCCTGTCAGTGACTCCCATCGCCAGGGAAGTAGTTCGAGGATCAATGCTGATGCTGGTGAGGCTCTCCCCACAAGGAAGGGACCCTGACGGGCCGTGAATCCTCCCCTCCACGGAGTTCCTCCCTCTCCTGTCTCCAATCTGGCGGTCGAGCGCTGAGCTTTTGCGTGCATTGAAAATTCGAGTGTACTCGAAGCTGTCCAAAGACAAGTCTGCTGGCACAAGAAGCAGAAGTCCCAGGCTATCCCACAAATGAGCCAATTTGAGGGTCTGGCCAGGGTTCTCCAAAGAGCAGTCTGCGAACTCCTCCGCAGCAGGAGTCCTTGAAACCAGCAGGCTTTGCGGTTCGGCATACGCCATCCAAAGCTCGTCGGTGAGCCAAGGCTCAGGATTCCACTGAGCAGCGCCGACCAAGCGAAGGCGATCGACATCCAAGGCCCTGTACGGATGGAGAGCCTCATCAGCGGTGTCAGGGGGAACATCCTCGCCCGACGGAACGTGGCGGTAGGAGTCCCCAACGGCTCCCAAACGGGTGAGGAGCTCGGAGAGCTCGCAAAGCCGGGCATGCACAACATTCATTCGGCGGCCGGTGGAGGAAGGCACCACACCTTCCTGACCACTACCGTAGGTTCTCACAAATGCTTCGAGGTAGTCCAGACATCGGCGTTGGGGGCCGTTAGGCTGGCACTGCAAAAGCCTGAGAGGCACGAAAGCACAATCCTGGTGCACAAAGTTGAGTGCCATGACCAAGATATGCAAGACTCGCCTGACGCCAATAGTGGCCCTCCGTCGAGAGGACAAGCCCGGACGGGATCGGAAGATGGCCGGATAAGGCAGAGGCAGAGGGAAGAGAACCGAAGCCGGGGGCGCTGGCCCGCGCCGGCCAAGATGCAAAGAACACTTAACAAACTTGCCGAAGGTCGTGCGCGAGTTAATAAATTTCAAATGGGCACACAGGGACCAAGCTCGAAAGGACAAATGCTGTTCGGAGCGATCGGCCGAAGGATTGGCAGGAGGGCCGCTAGGGCCGGAAGAGCCTGCTGGCTTGCATGAATTATCCGAGTGGGCCTGAGCTGTGAGAGGCGCACGCGCCTCTTTCGAGCGTCCACCTCTGCAGGGGGAAGCTTTATCGTGAATAGACCTTGGTTGTCTTCCCCTATATGATCCCGGCCCATCTTCGTGAGCCGAGCGGCAAGGGGTGATACGCGAGGGAGGTGCGAGGGGCCCATCACGACGAAAGGACGCAAAGTTAGAAAAGTCAGTTATTGCTGGTCCTTGGGCTTCCTTGGGAATCTTGGCCTTCTTTTGGGAGCAGCCTGGGATTCGGACTCGCCTTGTCTTGGCAGGGCACGTGAGGGGTTGGCCGCATCCCGGCGACGCTGCGCAAGTAGATCGATCTCGCGAACACTAGCGGACTGAAGGCTCTCATCCTGCCAGCAGCGCTCGCTGGCCTGGGAGCAAACACGTTCGGCGACGGGTCCTCCCCCAAGCTCAACAGGAAAGCCAGGTCCCAGCGCCCCGCGTCGCTGGCTGCTTGCTCGGTAGCAGCCAACGCCAACGCCGTGTGCTCGCGGGCGGCACGGTTGTCCCCTCTTAGGAATGCATCTGCAATGCCGGCCAACATCATCATCATGAGCCCTAGATCCCGAGACCGGTCGTAGCCGCCTGTCCTCTCCAGATAACTCACAAAAGACACTCGGCCCGAGGCCTGTGCCTCCTCCACAGAGGCCGGGAGGGGCAGCGCAGGATAGAGGCGGCGGTGTGCAGATTGAACGACCTGAAGGAAGAAAGTGGAGCTGCCTGCTGCCAGCTCCTGCTGCAACTTCTCCCTCTTGGCCGTTCCCTTTGCAGACAAGCTGGTCGAATTGCCAGAGAGATCCAAGGTCTCGCTCTGAGCAATAAGGTGGGCCACCAGTTGACCCAAAGCCTCCCCTTGTTGAGTAACAGCTTTTGCGAGGGAGGAGCCGTCTGAGGAAGATCCTGCGGGGGCCTGGGAGGCAAAAGGTACCTGCGCCTGAACATGCACTTGCCGTGGAGCTGGAAGCTGTTTTGCCATCTGTTGCAGGGGCATCGCTGGGGGAGCCGCCGCGATAGTCGGAAACTCCTGCTGCAGCCCTGCAGGGGGCAGAGGAGCCGGACTGACTGGGAGCGCCGTCGCCGCGGCTTGCTTTTCCGCAACCAACCTGATTTGGTCTGCAAGGCTTGGAATGACGGCAGCTATTGCGGCCACCTGTTCTGACAACTGGCTCATGGTGATCCTTTTCTTGGGCGGCGGCCTTTTTGGCGAAGCAGTTAGAGGCGCGGCGGTCTCCTCCTGCGCAGAGTAGAATGCAAGGCGGTCTGAGGCCTCCTCTTCGACCCAGGCCTTTGCGGCAGCTATCAGCAGCTCTGGCTGGGGCATGATGTGAGGAGCGTCGGGCAGGAAGCTTTCGAAAACCAGATCGGTCACCGGATCGTAAAGACTCATAGAAGCTAGGACTGCCTCGTCCATGTCCACCACCAGAACATCCACGTCCACACCTGCTGGTACCTCGCCCGCTTCTTCGTCTTCTATTCCAGGCACCGTCAGAACGACAAAAGGTCCCACCACATCCGAAGGAAGAGTTGCAGCAGCGTTCTCCTGAGCCGATGCAAGAAGGGCCGCCGGGACGGCAGCGAGAAAGCCGCCACTCCTCTGCATCACGGGAAGGCACAAGACCTGGCGCCCTGGTTCCGAAGCTGAGCCCAAGGGCCACCTCAAGATGCAAGACAATCCTAGGCTGTTGGGCTCCATCCGCAAGTCGGAGAGCTGCATTGTTAGCGAAGGCTGGGCAAGGGGCGCTGGGCTCCGTAGCAATACACCTTTGCTTCTGCCAACGAGGGGAATGAGTGAAAGACAGCGCGGGATGCAGAGATATCCCCGACAACCGCTCGCAAGGCGGAAAAGCTGGAAAACCTAGCACCGTTAGGCAAGTTAGGATGCCAAAGAACCACGTAGACCGAAGGCCTAAGGTTGAGCGCTTCGCTCGACAGCGGCGTTGCCCAATGTCCCTCGAGGACCTCACGGGCCCAGCAGCCTGCTCTCCAGGCGCGTCGGGCTCGACCTTCCGGGCACAAGCTCGACGCGGACAAGGCACGACACAAGTCAATGCAGTATTGAGGGCAACTAGGAAAGCTGGCAGCAGTGGAGGCACGGGTCCTTGGTGAAGGGCTGGCCAAAGTTTGCGAAATGAAGCCGTCCTGAACGGCCGAAGCAGGGGCAGCCGGAGCTGCAGCAAGGGGTACCTACGATGGAACTGCCTCAACCACCTCCCAATTATCACCTAGACGCGATGTAGCAATGCGAAGCCGTTCAAGGGCTTCCTGGACCTCAGTAATGGCCTGGTCCAAATCAGGGCCTTGGCTCATGCAAGTACCCACGCAACCTCAGTGCACCTGGCCTAGGAACCTGTTGCGGAGGTGGCGTAGCACGCGAGGCCGTGGCAGGCCGCGGGGAGGCCGGAGCCAGCACAAAAGTCCAGAAGAAGGCGAAAGTGGCCACACAACCAAACCCAAACCCCGAAGTGAAAAGTGCGAGGTTGAAGGTAAAGGAGGCCTGACAATGAGCCGGACAGGAGAGACCGAACCAATAGGAGTTGGACCCAAAGTTCAACAAGGACAAGACGTGAGGGAGGGCCTCGACAACGGACCACATCA
>CAJNDS010002616.1:205335-341368 GCA_905221605.1 Symbiodinium natans | reverse complement strand
CAAGGGTCCTTAATACTGATTATAATAGGGGTACTATCATCCCCATCAAGGACTGTTCGGATGAGGAGGAGCATCCCAGTCCTAAACCCTTACCCCTTCAACCAGAAGCTCTCGGTGCCAACTTGTCTCAACCTGAAACCCCGGAACTCCTAAATGTCCGAGTCCCCTGAACACCAAGCCCCCTAGGTCCTGTTTACTGTACCCATAACCCAAATTAGAGAACCACCCATTCCTAAACCCCGAACCCCCCTAAACCCCTAAGCCCCTGAGCCCCTAAATCCCCTAAGCCTCTAAATCCCCTAAACCCCTAAACCCCTAAGCCCCTAAGCCCCTAAACCCCCAAACCCTAAACCCTTCTCCTTGAGGATCACGGACGATCTTAGCCTCTGCGCCCCTCGCAGTACCGCCCCGGCGCCCTCTTGGCCCCTCGCCAGGTTTTGAAAACCTCGGTTTTGGGGTTTAGGGTTCAGGGGTTCAGGCGTTCAGGGGTTTAGGGGTTTAGGGGTTTAGGGGTTTAGGGGTTTAGGGGTTTTGGGGTTTTGGGGTTTAGTATCGGGTTTAGCTTGGGATGTTCCCCCTTAAACTAACAATCCCTAAGAGAAAATCATAGTAGGAATCCCTATTCAGGACTGTTAGTAGAAGGGGGGAACATCCCAAGGTTTAGGGTTGAAACTTGAGCCCAAAAACCTGAACCCAAAACCCCCACCCCGTAACCCTAAACCCTGAGCGCAATCCTCAGGGTTTGGGTTTTTTTTCTCAGGCTTTGGGGTGTGTTGCGGGGGTTCCACATGTTTGTTGCCTAGGTTTACCCTAAACCCGATAAACCCTGTAAACCCTATAAACCCCATAAACCCTATAAACCCTATAAACCCCATCAACCCTATAAGCCCTATAAACCCTAAACCGGCGTTTTGGGGCTTCGTGGTCCAGGAGACTTTAGGCTTCCTGTGAGGAGTCAGGGTTTGGGGCTTATAGGGTTTAGGGTTTAGGCTTTAGGGTTTAGGGTTTAGGGTCTGGGGTTTCGGGTTTAGGACTCAGGTTTAAAACCCGAAACCCTGGATTCCGGATTCGGGGTTTGGGATTTGCGGTTCTGGGACTAGCGAATGTGCCGTCGTGGGTGTAGGGTTAGGGTTTAGGGTTTAGGTTTTGCTGGCGGCTTCGGCGTTTGCTTAGGCAGTTCTTCAAACTGTGATCCCTTCGCACGTACCTTACTAGAAGGCTCTAGATGATTGCCGGGCCCAAGAGATTGAACCAGGATTTCTAACAATTCCCTTGACTCCCTCATCCAGGTACCCTAGCCTTAAGCCCTATAGCATGAAGCCTTACACTGTTTTGCAGGGACTGTCTTTTGCAGGGCCCTCGAGTATTGCCGTGAGAGAAAGGCTGTTTAAAGACAGCAGTGTGACCTGAAGCAGGTCTGGGCTTATAAGGGTTTATAGGGCTGAAGGAATACCCTAAACCCTAAACCCCAAACCCCAAACCCTAAACCCTAAACCCCAAACCCCAAACCCCAAACCCTAAACCCAAAATCCTCTACTTCAAGAGAAGCCCTTCAGAGCTTGAGTTTTCAGCCCACCTGAAGTCCTCAGCTTGAATAATTTAAGATAGCGTTTGTGGGGTTGTTTAGGGTTGCAGGGTTTTGGGGCTCAAGGGGTTGCGGGCTGTTAGCGCTTCAGGGGTGTTAGAGTTCTGCTTAGGCCCACTAAAGCCACAGCCATATGCCCGATACCTCGAGCACAGCCCAGGATCCTTTCCACCGGGACTACGTTCAAGGTGCGATTCAGGGCTTTTCGACTTTGAGGGGTTCGGGGTTTGCAGGATTTAGGGGTTTAGGCTTCAGGGTTTTGGGGTCTAGGTTCTTATAGGCTTTAGGGGCTTGCAGGATTTAGGATTTAGGTGTCAGGGTGACTTCCTTGGGTGACTGCAAAGCACCGCGAACTACCTAATGGACCGCAGACAGGGAGACAGGAAGCCCCTTCACTACGGAACATACATACCTACATAATTACTGATCGTATACATATATATATATATATAAGATCATTCATTATCAATTAGCTATTCCTTCTTAACACCGTTCTTGGTCCTTCTATGTTTTGTGCGTTTTTTGGAGTGTAGGGCTTGGGGGGAAAACCAGCTCCTAGTGAGGTCGCTCTTTACAGTTTAAAAGCCTCTTCTATCGGGCTCTCGCATCCTTACGCCCGCAAGTCTACAGACTTTCCGAAGACCTGTAGAGCTTGAACTTATATCAAGCCCGAAGGTTTCTGTACCTCCTATGGGTTTAGGGTTCAGGGTTTAGGGTTTAGGGTTTATAAACCGAAACTTTGAACCCTCTTAACCCCGCCTACGTCCTTCTACGCAGGATGCCCACGGCAGCCGCTGTTCCGACTCCAGCGGACCGGGTGGGTCAATAAACCCTAAACCCTAAGCCTTATAAACCCTAAACCCTATAAACCCTAAAATCTAGGGCTTAGAGGTTCAGGTGTTTATTTCGAAAAGCCGGGCTCGCAGTCGATTCCGGCGTGAAGGGTTTCGGGACTTATGGGATGCGGTAGACTTTCACTCCAAGTCCCTGAGCAAAACAATCAAGACAAACCCAAACATATCTGAATCCCTCTGTCTCTCTACACAACACCACCCCCTTTTTTCATTCTAGCTGAACCTCTACCCACTGAAGCGATTCCTGTGAACCGATACAATACTCAGCGATCGTGCGCGTAGCCTGAATCCCCGTGCCGTATTATCGTGTGGAAATTTGAAGACGCCTGATCCAGATTATAGGCACGCTTTCGGGTTTAGGGTTAGGGTTTAAGCCGCCTTTCACCCCCCCCCCCCACCCCCCCACCCCCTCGAATGACACCCCGTCAGACTCACTTTGCAACCATGTTTTTTACCCCCGTGAACCCTAAACTGAGCCCTATTAAAGAACCCTGAACCCTATATACTATAAACCTCTAACCCCCCCCCCCCCCTAATCCCCTAAACCCTAAACCCAAGTTGGGGGGATTCTGTGCTTCGGGTCGACGCGCCGGTGGATGCCGCAGGAAGCGAGGCGATCGAGGAGACTGCTCCCCGTCTCGGTTCAGCGCTGTCATCGAGACCCTAAACCCTGTACCCGAAACCCTAAACCCTAAAACCTAAACCCGATAAAGACCCTACAGACCCTACAGACCCTAAACCCCATACGAGAGTGCCCTTATTCCCTTTTTAGGGTCCAGGTTCCCTTGTAAGCCCCTAAACCCCCAAAGGGGCTTCTAAGCTTTAAACCCCAAACCCTAGACCCCTCCAAGCATAGCCTAGGATTTGCATAGTTTTAGGCTAATAGGGTATTGTGTTGGATTAAGGGCTTAGGGTTTGGCTTATGCAGGATTTCGGGCTTAGGCTTTGGGGCTTGGGGGTTAGGGCTTAGGGCTCACCCCCCCCCCCGAACATCCTAAAACCTCCCCAAATCCTACAAGACCTCTGTATTCCGACTTTTCGAAACCCTTGAAGCCCTCTTGAAAGCCCTAAACCCTAAACCCTAAACCCCAAACCCTAAACCCTAAACCCTGAACCCTAAACCCTATAAACCCCAAAAACCCCAAACCCCAAACCCTAAACCCTAAACCGCCCTGCGACGCTGGCTCGCTGGTCCGATCAAGGCCGCCACGCAGACGATCTTACCCGCCACGGAGAGCCAGCGGCTGGGCAGGTCAAGAGGATCGGTTTAGGGTTTAGGGTTTAGGGTTTAGGGTTTAGGGTTTAGAGTTTAGGGTTTAGGGTTTAGGGTTTAGGGTTTAGGCTTCAGGTTTTCTGAGGGTTTATAAGGGTTTAAAAGGGTTTGGTAGGGTCTGTTAGGGTTTATTAGGGTTTGGTGGGGTTTATAAGAGTGATTCCGGTTTATTAGGGCTTGTTAGGGTTTGTTAGGGTTTATTAGGGTTTATTAGGGTTTATTAGAGTTTATTAGGGTTCATTAGGGTTTATTGGGAAGCCCTGCATTCCTTCTATACAGGCCTCCGCAAGAAGGGCTTAGGGTGTAAAGGGTCTTGGGAATCATAGATACCCCGCGGAACGTGCCGCCTGAAACTTCAACCCAGAGCTAGCCGCGCGACACCAAAACCCAGCTTCTTCAGGAATTTGAAATCCTGCAGAGTTTAGGGTTTGGGGTTTAGGGCTAAGGGGGGTTCGGAGGGGTGTTCACGGCCACGTCAAAGGGCGGGGGCTAGAGTACTCAAACAAATTGATCCAAGTACCCGTAGCAAGAAGCGGGGCATCAGAAAGATGCCTTAGAACTGCTCCCATGTCTGAGGAGCAAGACCTCAAAGGGGTGTCCTTTGCACTGTGGAGTGCAGATGCTTCATAACGTTCTGCCCCTGGACGAAACCCTAAACCAAAGACCCTAAACCCCAAACCCGAAACCCTAAGCCCTGCTAGACGTTTAAGCACTAGGAACCCTGGCGCGCCATGCAGCTACATCTTCCCATCTGGGCATCATCAATCAAAGCAAAAATCTGTACCCCTGCAGTCTCCAATGAAGGCTGCAAAGCCTGAACCCCATAAAACCTTGAAAGCCCTAAACCATACATTTCTCAGACCCCCAAACCCCAAGTCCCAAATTCTTAAACCCTAACTAGACCCGAAACCTACATCCCGATCTCTTATAAACCCAAAATTCCTAAACCCCTAATGCTAATCTCTTGAACCCTAAACCCTAAACCCTAAACCCGAAACCCTAAACCCTAAACCCTAAACCCCCCAAAAATCGGGGTCCCAACTCCCAGGCTCAGAGACGACACCTTGGACGCCTTCGTGCCGTCGCAGTGGCGGACCGCTCTGGGCATCAGCGTGGCTTGGCCTTGGGTTCATGGTTTAGGTTTTTTAGGGTTTTGAGGGTTTTGAGGGTTTTGAGGGTTTTTAGGGTATTTAGGATTTTTAGGGTTTTTGGGGTTTTTCGGGTTTTTAGTGTTTCCGGGCGTTTAGGGTTTAGGGTTAAGGGTTTAGGGCTTGGGTCTTTGGAAATCGAAACCCATGTCAACCAAGGGTTTAGGGTAACCCAGGATGCCCAGTAGGGTTTAGGGTTTAAAGTTTAGGATTTAGGATTTAGGGTGTAGGGTTCAGGGTTTAGGGATCCTTATTCCTGTTTAGGTTTACGATCAGCCCGAGAGGGCGCCTTCCGTTTGTATCATTCTCACCAGGTTACGGCGGAACCGGGAGCTCTAAACCCCATAAATGCCCTAATCCCCCTAGCCCAAGGACCCCGAAGCCTTAAGACCCTCAAGCAAGCCCTGAACCCGAAACACTCAACCATGTACCATAACATAGGGGTCGGAATAATTACTATAAGAAATATTCTCTTATGGTCCCTTTGCAATCATACTATAGTAACCCCCCAAAACCCTATTCTAACTATTCAGGCCCCAATATTGGACCCGAGAGCCCATGACCCTAAAACCCTCGGATGCCTATGACCCCTGAACTCCTGAGCCATAAACCCCCATGCTTGAACGGGACTCACCTGGAGCTGGCTGCTTCTTCTTAAATTTAGGGTCTAGAGTTCAGGGACCTAAGACCCCCCTCTAAACACCCGAAAGCTATAGGGTTTAGGGTTTGGGGTTAAGGGGTTTAGGGCTTTTCCCCTCTAAGCCTTCCGTCACTTCTCTTTCATCAACCTCCCTTTTCTCACTCCCGAGGTCTTCACGTCTCTTCTGCTTGGCCTCCTGCTCTACCACGCCCGTGCGAGGTCGCAGACGGGAGGTTTCATACGGGGCCTCAACAAGAGTTTAGGGTTTAGAATTAGAATCTAGGGAATCTCCGTATCGTCATGAAATAACTACCACATGCCCATTCAATTTCTTGCTCTCGTGTCCTTCCATGTTTCCTTTCGGAAACTCTAAGCCCCAATTCAAAGGAAATCGCTAAGAATAGCCCTAGACCCTATAAACCCTATAAACCCCGTAAACCCTAAACAGACCTGAAAAAACAAGACCCTCTGGTTAGTCTGGTCCTTCTTTGCACAAATTATGCTAAAGTAAGAACCCGCTACTTTTACGGTTTAGGGCTTAGGGCTTAGTTTTTGTGACCTCCCCCCTCTCTAAGAAAAGAAAAGAGATTTGCCACAAAGCGTATCCAGAGGGAGCATTGCTGCTACTCCTGTGGCTTTGGCCGTCCGTAAGATTGTTCTTTCCATTCTTCTGAAACCCTACCCTAAACCCCAAACCCGAAACCCAAAACCCTAGACCCTAAACCCTAAACCGTTCCTAATCATACATATATATATATATATACACCCTGAGACCCCCCTGACCCAACTAAGCCCCGAAAGTTGCGGGATAGATGCCCTCTATAGGCCCTCAACCATAAGTCCCGCACTGAGGACCCCATGAAGACGCCCCGCCTCACTACTGTGGGGGTTTAAGGAGGGTTTAGGGTTTAGGGTTTAGGATGTAGGGCTTGGGTTTAGGGTTATACTATAAGATCTCCCAAGGCCCTTTTCTGACTACCAAGGCCCCTAGATTCTTGTTCGACTGCCCACCCCTGAGCCCTAAGCAGTAAATATCGGGACCCCGAGTGTCACCGAGTGTCAGCTGCCCCCAAAGTCGACTTGAGGTTTAGGGTTTAGGGTTTAGGGTTTAGGGTTTAGGGTTTAGGGTTTAGAATTTAGGGTTTAGGGTTTAGGGTTTAGGGTTGGGGTCTGGGGTGGTAAGGTTTAGACCTGGCTATCAGTAGAACTACCAAAAGTGCTACAACTGAGGTTCTAAGTCCCGTAGACTTCGCAAAGCCCTAAGCCCTAAGCCCTAAGCCCTAAGCCCTAAGCCCTAAGCCCTAAGCCCTAAGCCCTAAGCCCTAAGCCCTAAGCCCTAAGCCCTAAGCCCTAAACCTCAACCCTCACCCCTCAATCACGTACAGGAGCGTAACACACCTTGACGGGAATGTAAACAAATAACCTTCTAAGTCTTACCTAGAGGTAAATGGTAATTATAGAATATAATTACAGCCATTTACAGGTAAGTGCATGTCTGTATACAAATATTCTTTAATATTTCTATAGACAGTACTGTCAGTATTAATACAAGTATTATTGTTAGCCCTAAACCCAGGTCATCAAACCCGGATCAAAAAATGGACCTTCGAGTGCTCGTGGCCAGCCAAAGGCCTTGGAACCAAAAATTACTCGGGAACAGCGCGTTTTTCTTTGTCTGGCCTTGCTAAATCGTGGTTGAAGCCAAAAGTGGAGCCAAAAATTATTCCAAAACAGTGCGTTTCTCTTTGTATGGCCTCTCTGAAGCTCTTTCGAAGGTCTGAAGGAGGCTGAAAGCTTTTTCGAAGGTCCCAGGGAGGCTCCGTGGGGGGTACCCTAGGATTCGGGAAAAATGGCTCGATTCCCAATTAATTTTAAATAGATTTTATATAGCGGAAATTGCCCCTTCGTTTTCCAAAAATTCTGGCCTTCTTGTGGGGTAGCCCAAGAGAGGGTAAGCTCCCCTCGGCCCTGTCAAACCCGGATCAAAAAATGGACCCTCGAGTGCTCGTGGCCAGCTAAAGGCCTTGGACCCAAAAATTACTCGGGAACAGCGCGTTTTTCTTTGTCTGGCCTTGCTAAATCGTGGTTGAAGCCAAAAATGAAGCCAAAAATTACTCCAAAACAGTGCGTTTCTCTTTGCGTGGCCTCTCTGAAGCTTTTTCGAAGGTCTGAAGGAGGCTGAAAGCTTTTTTGAAGGTCCCAGGGAGGCTCCGTAGGGGGTACCCCAGGATTCGGGAAAAATGGCTCGATTCCCAATTAATTTTAAATAGATTTTATATAGCGGAAATTACCCCCTCATTTTCTAAAATTCTGGCCTTCTTGTGGGGGTAGCCCAGGAAAGGGTAAGCCACCCTAAGCCCCAGTCAAACCCGGATCAAAAAATGGACCCTCGAGTGCTCGTGGCCAGCCAAAGGCCTTGGAGCCAAAAATTACTCGGGAACAGCGCGTTTTTCTTTGTCTGGCCTTGCTAAATCGTGGTTGAAGCCAAAAATGAAGCCCAGTCAAACCCGGATCAAAAAACGGACCCTCGAGTGCTCGTGGCCAGCCAAATGCCTGTAGCCAAAAATTACTCGGGAACAGCGCGTTTTTCCTTGTCTGGCCTTGCTAAATGGCTTCTCTGAAGCCACCCTAAGCCCCAGTCAAACCCGGATCAAAAAATGGACCCTCGAGTGCTCGTGGCCAGCCAAATGCCTGGAGCCAAAAATTACTCGGGAACAACACGTTTTTCTTTGTCTGGCCTTGCTAAATCGTGCTTGGGGCCAAAAATTACTCCAAAACAGTGCGTTTCTTTGTGTGTGGTCTCTTTAAGTGCGTTTTTCTTTGTCTGGCCTTTCTAAATCGTGCTTGGAGCCAAAATTACTCCAAAACAAGGCGTTTTTCTGTGTGGAGTACCCCACAGGAGGGGGTAAGCCCCCCTAAGCCACCCAAAGGCCTTAGCAAGCCGACTTTCTAGTCTTACCTAGAAGTAAATGGTAATTATGGAACATAATTACAGCCATTTACTGTGTAAGTGCATGGTCTTTTGTTTCTCACATTTTCTGTAATCTCTTTACCAGACACTATTATCAATATTAGCGACGCTTAAGAACTTAAGCGTCCTACAGATGCTTTGGGTGGCATCCTGGGGTGGGAGAAAGTAAAGCTCCATTGTACATGACGGAACTCTTTTGCGCTGAAGGTTTCGGACGTCCGTCTCTCTCTTTCCATACACTACGCATGTTAAATCGACAAGCCCTAAACCCTAAACCCTAAACCCTAAACCCTAAACCCTAAACCCTAAACCCTAAACCCTAAACCCTAAACCCTAAACCCTAAACCCTAAACCCTAAACCTAACCCTAAACCCTAAACCCTAAACCCTAAACCCTAAACCCTAAACCCTAAACCCTAAACCCTAAACCCTAAACCCTAAACCCTAAACCCTAAACCCTAAACCCTAAACCCTAAACCCTAAACCCTAAACCCTAAACCCTAACCCATAAACCCTAAACCCTAAACCCTAAACCCTAAACCCTAAACCCTAAACCCTAAACCCTAAACCCTAAACCCTAAACCCTAAACCCTAAACCCTAAACCCTAAACCCTAAACCCTAAACGAAACAATCTGTCTCAGGCAAGCCCAGGGGTTCTTGGAGATGGAAGGATCCTAAGAGCTCAAGGGAACCCTCCCCGCGCACCCCACACGCAAAAGGTTCAGGGTTTAGGGTTTAGGGTTTAGGGTTTAGGGTTTAGGGTTTAGGGTTTAGGGTTTAGGGTTTAAGTTTTTGGGTTCTGGGTTGGGATATGGCTGTGTTGCGGATGCCCGTGCTGATAGGCATAATGCAGCAGAGGTTAGAGTTAGAGTCTGCTTACTAGCTGCAGCTCTTCGTAGAGAAGTACTGGAATCCGGTACTGTATCCTCAACCCCTAAACCCCAAGCCCTAAACCCCTAAACCCCTAAAACCCAGGGTTTAGGGCATCTAACCCCTAAGCCCTATAAGCCCTATAAGCCCTAGAAGCCCTAGAAGCCCTGGAAGCCCTAGAAACCCTAAGCCCAAGCCCTAGAGACCTAAGCAGGCTCTATCTCAGCATTGTGCGGCAGGCCCCGCGCTAGGGCGGAGTGGGGACGAGGGCAGATGGCTTTCGGTGTTCTGGGCCTACTAGGGTTTGGGGTTTAGGGTTACGGGTTTAGGGTTTAGGTTTTGGGGTTTGGGGTTTAGGGTTTGGGGTTTGTGGTTTAGGGTTTAGGGTTTGGAAGGTCCTGGAGGTGGTCGAAAGAAGTTCAATCCTGGGAGTCCACACATCAGAGCTTGAGAACCAATGACCTGAGTCTTGGGGCTTTTTTGGGCTAGGGTATTCATCCCCTGAGGAGTTCGTTGAAATCTGACCCTCGGGCGCCCAGGGGTTAGACCAAGGCCTCATGCAGCAAGGTATTCGGGCCCAACCGGGTAACCCTCAAAGACTGCTTATGTTCTCCTAAACCCTAAACCCTAAACCCTAAACCCCTCAACCCTAAGCCCTATAAAGCCATCAACCCAGAGTTCAGGGCACCAGAGCCCTAAGCCCTCTAAACTCTGAACCTTGGCGCGGGTTTTTTTTGAGCGTTAGGGGCTCATGGGGGTATTTTTCCCAAAATAGGGGGTAGCACTTTTAGACCCCAAATAGAATAGAATCCCCTTAAAGGGTACCCCTGTTTTCGGAAACCCCCCCCTGTCGGCTGGTCGAAGTTGACAGATCCATCAGGGCACTTGGCTAAGCTGTGGCTTTGGGCTGAGGCAGGGCTTGCAGTCAAGAAGGTTCAGGGCTTGTCAGCTTCAGTTGGGGTTTGAGGGAACTTAAACCCTAAACCCTTAACCCTTAACCCTTAACCCTCAACCCTAAACCCTAAACCCTAAACCCTAAACCCCAAGCCCTTGGGGGGTTTAGGTGAGGGGCTTCCTCGGGTGCGCAGGCTCCGCTGGCATCCGCGAATCCTGTGGCTGAGAAGGCCGGGGACGATGTGCTTGGGTTTAGGGTTTAGGGTTTAGGGTTTAGGGTTTAGGGTTTAGGGTTTAGGGTTTAGGGTTTCGGGTTTCGGGTTTTGGGTTTAGGTTTTCTGAGTTCTAGGACCACGGCAGTTGTAGCGACTACCTACACCTTTGTGACGCTTAGGGCTTAGGGCTTAGGGCTGAGGTCTCAGGGCTTATCGCTTAGGGCTTAGTTTTCGTCCTAACGTATCGTATGTGCAAATCGAGGTTTGGGGGTTTTGCTGTCAAATGTGCTAGAGGTTTGCTAGCCAGTGTGTGACGTGACAATAAGGAGACAATCCCTTTGGAGTACTCCCAGTCCTTGGTGGATGTCTTCGAGCGCGGGCTTCCCTGCGACGTGTATGGGTCTGCCGACGGTTGCCACAGGCTGCTGCATATCAGCCACGAAACCCTTCGCGCCGAGCTCGACATCAACAAGCACCAGCCTTTGAACCACATGCGAGATCCATGGTTATACTGTTGATACCCTAAACCCTAAACCCTAACCCCTAAACCCTAAACCCTCAACCCTCAACCCTAAACCCTCAACCCTCAACCCTAAACCCTAAACCCTGAACCCTAAACCCTGAACCCTAAACCAAAAACCCTAAACCCTAAACCCTAAACCCTAAACCCTAAACCCTAAACAGCAGCTCTGACTTGGGGGGGGTGTTGTGGTCGTTGGGATGCACCATACTCGACCTGAAGCGCAGGGCGAAGCGCGAAGCTTTTTCTTCAGCTCTCTGTTTCTGGGGGTTTCATGGGCCCTTCATATGATCCCTAACCTCCTAAGGGTTCTGATGTATGGGCCCTTAATTTGGTATAGAAGGGGTACCCTTTTTAGGTACTAAGGGACCATATTACGACCCTTAGACTGTTAAGGCTACCCTGGCTCGGTCTCAGAAGTAGGAGTGGCCATTTTCACAGAACCCCTAGAACCGAAACCCTACACCCACAACCCCATACCCGTACAGCCCAAACCCTAAACCCGAAACACTAAACCCTAAGCCCTAAGCCCTAAACCCTAAACCCTAAACCCTTAACCCTCGTAATTTCGTAGTGCATGCTCATTCCATGCATCTGCGGAAGGCACCTGCCGAGCACGCCAAGCGCAACAAGGAACTCCCCCAAGCATTCTTGCAGTTTTGATACTCGGGTTTAGGGGTCTTTAGGGTCTGTAGGGTTTGGGGTTTAGGATTTAGGGTTTAGGGTTTAGAGTTTAGGGGCTCGAGGGGGTTTGCAGTGTTCAGGGGGCTTAGGGTTTTGGGGTTGAATCCCTGAATAAACACCGTGAGCTCCGATGATTACGTACATCCTAAGCCTGAAAATTCCCTGCCCTGTGTTCCCTAAACCCTGAAATCCCTGAACAACAGATGCCGCCCCTAAACCCTACAACCTTAGCCCCTCAACTCCTAAACCCCAAGCCCTGGAACTGCGCAACCTGCTGCCGCTTAGGGCTTGGGATGAAGGGCTTACCTGTTACGCCAGTTACCTGCAGTTTAGTGGTAATTACCCCTTAGTAAGCAGAACGCATCAAGCTGTAGTAAATAGGGTCCCCAGGTAGGGCTTAGGGTCTCCGAACCCAAAACCCAAAACCCTAAACCCTAAACCCTAAACCCTAAACATTAAACCCCAAACCAAAAACCCTGCATTGGCAGATCCCGAACTTCGGCTTTTTGAGAAATTCGCACAATCCGGAAAAACAAATACAAAAAAGCATAGCCCAAAAGACCCCCCAAAGTCTCAACCCCTCAAAATAACCTAAAGGCTAAACCCGAAACCCTGAACCCTAAGCCCTAACCCTTAACCCCCCCCCCCCCCCGCTCCTTGAATCCTGATTCCCGCTTGCAAAAAGCGAGCGGGAAAGGAGCACAGCCAGAATTATCCAGTCGAAGCCCCAAAAACCGCCAAGGGGGAGTTGGGGTTGGGTTTAGGCTTCAGGGTTTAGGCAGGGTTTAGGGTTCGGGGTTTGGGGGGTCTAGGCTTTAGGGTTTCAAGGTTAGGTTTAGGGTTTAGGGCTTAGGGTTGGAGGGTTTTAGGCTTCAGGGTTTAGGGTTTAGGGTTTAGGGCGTTTATGGGGGGTTTAGGCTTTCAGGGTTGCAGGGTTTAGAAGGGTTGCCGTGGGTAAGGTTGAGGGCTGCAGGGTTTCAGGGGTTAGAACCCCTGCGAAAAATGCTCAAGCCCCAAGCCCTAAACCCAAAACCCTACATCCCAAAACCTAGACCCTAAACCCTAAACCCTAAACCCCTGAACCCTAAATCCCAAAACCTAGACCCTAAACCCTAAACCCTAAAACAAAGAAATAAGACTAAACCCTAACCCCCCTCCTCAGCGCCACGTGGTCGTCGCCTCCCTGGAGCACAGCGTCCCGGAGCGAAACATCCGAGGCTTCACAGGCCGCCGCGGAGCCTCTTTTATTTTGTGTGTGTGTGTGTGTGTGTGTGTGTGTTTTTTTTTGGTTTTGTTTCGGTTGTTAGCGGGTTTTTAGGGTTGAGGGTTTAGGGTCTAGGGCTTAGGGTTTTCAGGCATGTAGGGTTTTTAGGTTTTTAGGTTTTTTGGTTCTTAGGTTTAGTTTTTTTGGGTTTGTTTAGGGTTTTTAGTGTTTTTTTTCACGGTTTGTCATGGTTTGTTCAGGGTTTCGGGGTCTTTGGGTTGTTTTGTGTGTGTGTGTGTGTGTGTGTGTTTTATAGTCCATTTGTTTGTTTTTTCCTGGGGGGGGGGGGGGGGGGGGGGGGTTGAGAGTTCAGGGCTCCTCCTCCTCGGGCTTAGTAGGCCCCCTTATCCGTTTTTTTTTGTTTTTTTGTTTGGTCTAGGTTCCCTTGTTATACGTATACGCCCTTTAACTTGGGATGTTCGCCCTTCTACTAGCCTTAATAGGCATTATCATAGGGGGTACTATAATCCCTACTAAGGACTGTCAGCATACGGGGGAACATCCCAAGCTTTAACCCGAACAAATAGGGAGCCTTTTCTTCCTAAGCAAGTAGGCATTCCAGGTGTTGGGCTTTTAGGGTGTTCTGTGGTCTCGTGAGGAAACCCGAAACCCTAAACCCTAAACCCTAAACCCTAAACCCTAAACCCTAAACCCTAAACCCTCAAGAAGACTGAAGTGTTTACAGCTTCATGGGCTTCAGACGCTTCGGGGGCTTAGGCTCGAGGAGCTCTTGCAAGGTGTAAATGTTGGTGTCTTTTTCTCTTGCGTGCGCTGGTTTGCGTCGGCCTTCTTGCTCTTGGACTGTTTCAGGGATGCAGATTGGTTTAGGGTTTAGGGTTTTGGGCCTGAGGGTTTACGGGTTTTAGGGTTTTGGGGTTCAGGGTTTTGGGGTTTTAGCGTTTCAGGGCTTCAGGATTATTGGTTCAGCTTTTAGGGTTTAGGGCTTTAGGGGTTTTTAGGGTGTTCTGGGTTTCAGGGCTTCATTCTGGGGTTTAGGGTTGAGGGCTCCTTCTGAGTCCTTCGGGCACCCTTGCTTATTCCTAGTACTAGGTTACTAGGGTCGAGCAGGGTATCAGAGTTTTTTCAATATATTTTCCCCAAGGCTCTGGGCACATGGAGATTGTTCAGAACTGCCCTGAGAGCCTAGGCCACTAACTTTCGGAGGGTTTTAGGGTTTTACAGGGGTTTACGGTTTCGGGTTTTAGGGTTGTAGGGTTGTAGGGTTTAGGGTTTGGGTTTTTCGGGAAATAGGGTTTTGGATTTCGGGTTTCAGGGTCCTTGCAGCTACTCGAAGACATGCAAGTTGCGGTGCCTCCTCGCCACAGGCGATGCTGGCGTCTTCCTGGATGACATGACGAAGGCAACGTGTTGGCTTTGCTCTAGGGTTTAGGGCTCACACTCCCTCTCTCTCTCTGTCTGTCTGTCTGTCTGTCTGTCTGTCTGTCTGTCTGTCTGTCTGTCTGTCTGTCTCTCTTTTTTTACTGAATTTATTGCTGCAGGCGGCAATTTTAAAGAAGCGTCTCCCTACATTCGGCTAGGAATGGCAGTGCTCGAAATGTGACAAGCAAAGCCTGGCCCGATGACCCTCGAAAATCGTGCTGCAGCTCGGGGTTCAGGATCCGCCTCAACAAACCTGACCCCCCAGAAATCGACCCTAAGCGTTCCTAAACCCTAAACCCTAAACCCTAAACCCTAAACCCTAAACCCTAAACCCTAAACCCTAAACCCTAAACCCTAAACCCTAAACCCTAAACCCTAAACCCTAAACCCTAAACCCTAAACCCTATGGATCCTAAGCCAGACAGGAGCATCCTCCGGGCACACTTAGCTTCATCCACCCGATGCTCGGGGGAATCGACTACGGCGAGCTGGCCCCGCGTCTGTGGGCTTCCCTCTTGCTTCTGGATTTCAGGGCCTTTAGGGTTTAGGGACGTTTAGGGTTTAGGGTTAGGGTTTCGGGTTTGGGGTGTAGGGTGTAGGGGTTGAGGGCCCTAAGGAATCACAATCTTTGTCAACTTTGTCACCTTGTTGAGGGTTTTGGGTTTAGTGTTTAGGGTCTGGGGTTGGGGGCTTTAGGGTTTAAGGGGTTTTAGGGTTTAGAGTACGACTCCACCCTCTGAAGCAGTTCCGGGCTACTTTCGGCAGCGGCTGTAACTCGGGTGCCACATGTTTAGGGGTTGGGATGTTTCACCCTTAGACGTTTACTGTAACAGTCCTTAAACAGGGATGATCGTCCCTAAGCCCCCCCAAAGCTCTAAACCCTAACCCCTAACCCCTAAACCCTAAACCCTAAACCCTAGACCCTATTATGATCCCTATTAAGGAGCTGTTAGTCTAAGGGAGGAACATCCCCCCTAAACCCTAAACCCTTTAGAGGGCTCATGGAGTTCGGTGCGAATGGATCCCGAGGAGTGGTTCACCGACCTCACGATCCTTGTGGATGGGCCCCTCACCTTCCTGCGGTTATTTTTTAGTAGAGGGAAGTAGGGAATGATGGAAGCCTATATAATCCCTTTACAGGGTATGTGTGTATATATATATGTATTTATTTAGGTTTGATTGATGTAATTTGTGTGTACATATATATATATATATGCTACCCCCCCCTAAAACCTACCTTTCTATAGTTTTTCAATACTTATAAACTGCCCTTACACTATACATGTTCCTGTTCCTATATAAAATTCAGCAGACAAGCTCTCCACTCTAAAGCCCAGACCCGAGGCACCCAACCCTATGGAGTCAAAACTGAGCCAGACGCTAACCCCACATCTACAACCCTAAACCTCAAACTCAAAACCCCCCAAGCCACCAAGTCCACTCTTACCTAAACCCCCAAGCGAATAAGAATAAAATACGTCTGCGTTGCTGCTCGCCCAGGGACCTGGGATGTGGGGCGCTGCTTTTGTGCCGGAAATCAAAACCTTATAGCTCATTAGGTTTGCTTGGTGTTTTTTTTTGCAGTTGCCTGCGCGCAACATCTACAAAATTCCGGTGTAGCATGGTCGCGCGTGCTTCAGCTTTCGTCAGCTGCCGCCACGCAACGTTGGAGAACACTTTCTGCTACATCATGCAACTGCTGCCTGAGTAGAGTCTTATAAGGATTCCCTTCCCGGCAGCAGTGACACGAAAAACACAGATGACTCCAGTTACCTGCATCATACTCCAAATATTTGGTAGGCAGCACATTGCAGCGGTATACCTCGAGGATTGACCTCAACATGAACTCCAGTGCAACCGACCTATGTCGGCCACGGCTACAACACACTCCTATGTCTACCTTTGCACTCCCACACGGATCTTCCATATGAGACCTCAGGGCCTGGACAAGTTTCCTTACCTTCACCATGAACAGCGGATTTCGACGCACGCCTGCCATCATGACATCATGAAGGCCACAATGACTGCTGGCAAGACCCATATTGCCCTCGGGATTGTGGAAGTCTTCTGCATTAATAATACATAGTAGTCCATCTGGCGCAGGGCGCTCCTTCTTCCCCCAGACCAGGAAACGTACATTTAGCTCACGTAGCCAAGGAGGTGGTCCAAGGGGTTCTGCAGGACGTGGAGAGACAGGAGGTAGCCGAGCTGAAGGATCTAGCGAAGATGTAGCTTGGGTAGATGGCATAGGTGTACCCGAAGACCTGCGCCTTTTTCTGCTCCGTGTAGTATCCTCTGAGTTTTCACGAGACAACCTTTCTGGATTCGAAGTAGAGGGCCTCACAGATCTTGTCACATGGGGCGGTGACGCCGCCAGTCCTCTTGTATACGGGCTCATAGAAGTCTTTGGGGGCGGCGGGACGAATACTCCAAAAGTAGATGGCCTCAAAGACCTTTCCACCGGTGGCGGCGGCGGTGGCGGCATCTTTGATGTAGTACACAAGCTTGTGGAACTTTTTGGGGGTGGCGGCACCACTCTCGGGCATGCACGTTCCATACGTAGTGGTCTAACAACCGCGCATGCTCTGGTGAGCAAGCCTACTGGAAGACGCCCTACAGGTAGAGGAGACTCCATTGCCCACTTTCGAAAGGGTGAAGGGTTGGGTTTTTTTTGTGTTAAAGGTTTAGGATCGAGGTTCATACACTAGTATGTACAGTCATATTGTATACTATATTATATACTCATGTAAAGTGTTGCGTCTGCACATATATACCCATAGGGTTGGGGGGGGGGGTTACTTGAGCCCATCCCAATGCGGCCGAGCGAAGTCCGTGCTGAGCTGCAGACCTCGGCAAAGGGATTACTACGGTGTGTTATATGATTGTTCTCTTTGGAGGAAGCACTACCGCGTGACTATTCGCAAAATAATAGTATTTATGGAGTTTATGTATAGGGTTATATGCTTACGCTATAGGACTGGCATGATTATGCATGTGATGCCATATATATCCAGCACTATAAAACCATATTGGCACTGTGAAGCTCAAATATCAGCCGAGTACATATCTATGTATATTTATTTTCGTGCGATATACACAAGGAGTATATAGACTTGGGCCCCCCCCTTATGTATAATTTATAAGCGGTGCCAAAGACCATGCCGGCTTGATATAATACAAGTGTAATAAGAATCACATACGCAATCACGTGAATTTGGCCTATGATTCACGTGATCGCGTACATGATTTTTATATAAGACTATAACGATACACACGACGAACGAATAAGAGTACTTGCCCAAACACAAGTGCTTCCACATTTGCGACGCACTGACGCAATCCATATCCGCTCGCGTGCACAGCCACCTCACTCCCGACGGCTTGCGGCCTGAAATCCCACTTGACACCTGTCGTGTCAGTATATACGTGTATGGTGAACCATAGGTGATACGCCGTTTCACTTGCTGCCGCCCATGAGCTTCTTCATGTGGTACTGGCTAAGCTCGCAAGCTGTCTTCCACGGGTCCTGGTTCTTGAACCAGTGCTGATACTGCGCGGCTTGTATCTGAGCCCGAAGGAGACGTGATCCTGCACGTGTATTCTGATTCAAGACGAGACGCTCCTTGATGAATCTCCAGGCACGATCGATGATCTGCGTCCCGGCCTTACATCTCACCGTCTTCGAAGTTCCGGGCAGGCGATGCGCGGTAACCTTGACATACGTCGGCCTGACCCACCGCATCTTTCCATGGATGAGCTTGCGCTTCTTTGCGTGGACGACATTGTCATGGAGCACCTGGTCGATGCGAGTGGTGTAGCTTCGAGCAGCATCCGTGTGCAAGATGATATGCCGTCCTTTCAGATACCGTTGGGCCAGTGGAGTCCACTCAACCTTCCGAACCGCGCCCGGTCCTGGGGCACGGACTTCCGTACTCGGCGGAGTCAGTCGCTCGAGAATCAGACTCTCAGGGCGCCCTCGCTGGACTAGCCCTAGCCATTGTTCCCACACAATGGGCTTGTCCGCCTCAACGTTAGGGTCAACGCCGTGCATGTTGCTCTTGATGAAGCTTGCCTCGTCTCCCTCGACATCTACCCAGTCCTTGATGGCCTTGCCACTGACATTCTTAGAGCCCAACTGGATATCCTTCTGGCGATCCTGCACAAAGTCCTGCCGGGCATATGTGAGTCGGGTGGCCATGTCCTCCACGAGCTTGTGGTTGACATCTAGAGTCTGGCAAACAACCCCAGTGCTGACGTTCTGCAACTTCATCAGGAGCACAGATGCTTGAATCTGGAGTGGAGTATGCCCGGTACCTCTTCCATCGGTGAGCCATGGATGGAGATGAGTAGGTTTGACGTAGACCTGACAGCCTTTCTTGTTGCAGCGATAGCAAAGATTCTTGGAGGTTGGATGCTCCATCATGCCGGATAGCAAGCCTTTGCCACACCGAGGACATTCCTTCCCCTTCCAGTCGGGCAGCATGCCGTCCTTCTGAAGGATCTTGACAATTTCACTGTCCGTGGCCCGAAGCAGCCTCACCAAATTTTGCTGACATTTCAGCTTTTCTTTCCGCGGTCCACGCGCTGGCGCCGCCTTGTCATCCCGGACATAGGGTGTCTTCCTGTACTCCAAGGACTTTTTGGAAGCGGGCCGCTTCTGGATCGTCCGTTGCACTCCTCTCTTGGGCACGATGACGCTGAATCTATGCGGCATGGCTGTGTCTCTATACGGGTCCTGTTATAGAAACGGCTTTTACACGCACACGGTGCAAGTGGAAGTGGCATGAGAGACTTATAGCTCTGACGCGACACGAAGCGAGATTACCAAGGACCGGTTTACCATCTCTGAGCGAGGCGTGCCACCACTTGCGGGAAGGCGTTTCATCTAACTGCATATGGATCCGTCAAAACTGTCTATCGCGGCCCCGGATCCTTGCTCACCCGTGCATGTAGGCAGCAACATCTTCGCCAGGATCCACGACGTCCATCTCATCCACGGTCTTGCTCACCCATGCATATAGGCAGCAGCCTCTTCGTCCGGATCCATGACGTCCATCTTATCCTCGGGGCTGCGCACCTCCTCAGTCTCCTGGACGGGCTGTGACTGTTCCGTCGTATCCACGGGACTGGGCACTTGCTGAATCTCTTGCGATGGCTGTTCAGTCTCATGCACTGGGTTGTGCACTTGCTCAATCTCCTCTGCGGGCTGCGGCTGTGACTGTTTTTGTCGCACTCGCCGGCCTGGAGTAGGATACACAAAGGCAGAAGAGCTCAACAATCTTCGCCTGGGCTGCGTGGGGCTGGCAAGCTGAACTGAGAAGGGCACGGTTGGCGGGACATCGGCCTCGCTTGAGGAAGACGATGACGGCAGAACCCTTCGTGGCATCAGCCACTGTTGTAGCTCATGATCAGCGTGGGCAACAAAGTCTTCTTTCTTCCTGAATGTGGCCAACTTCTCCATGCTGGCATCGATCAGTGCCTGCTCTCGTTCTACACCACGACGAAAGTTCTCGCCGAGGATGGTCACCCCCGTCTTGTATTGCCCGTAGAGTGGTTTGTCGTCATCAGCGAGCATGTCTGAGTGAATGTCCTGGATGCAGATGCGATGGATCATTCCACTCTTTTTCTCACTTGGGAGGCGAAGATACAGTGCAGTCTCACACAGCACGAAGATAACCGACCGTTTCAAGACCGCCATTACGTCCTTTTCCAGGTCGCCCTCGAAGAATGGCTTGATGACCTTCATGAAAGCGTCATGGGTTAGCGTAGTCTCCGTGTACTCACTTGGCGCGGGGTCATCCCCGATTTCGTTTGACGCAATGCCTCGAAATTGATTTCGGAGCTGCTTGGCGTCATCATACCTGCCCTCTGTGGTCTGATCCTCGTCCGCTGTCACGAAGCTCTTGAGGTCGGATATATCGAGCTTGCGCCTGGTCGGGTCATCCAGGAAGAGGCCCTCCTGGATTTGCGGCATCCGCTGCCTGAAATTATCCAAGGATTTAGCTCTTCGCCATCCTGGCTGGACTCCCACCAAGTTAAGGCGCCGCACATGGTAGCGGCCCATAGCCATCGCCAGAACGATCATGGTGGGGGTCTTGCCTGCCCCTGCGCAACCGAAAATCATCATGGCGGACGTCATGAGTAGAGGGTATACCCACGGAAGGATGCGCTCCCACAGGGGTTCTTTCAAGGAAAGACTGTGCAGTGGAAATTCGTTCATGGGAACTGCCCCTCTGATCCCACGGCTCTTGTTCTGAGCCATGAGACGCACCTTCGTCTCGGGCCACCCTGCAATGGGGGTCCCGGACTCGGGCTTGATAGAAGCCATGATCCAGTACGTCTGTTCGTTCCTGGAATCGCAGTCAGGAGCCTGCGAGTTGATGAATTTGATCCCCTCCGACAGGATGTCGTTCTCAGGATTCCAGGAAGACTTGGAGTCAGACCGCTCCAGAGTCTCAGCTGTTTTCTGCTGGAGAAGTTGCCACCGACAGTGGTGTCCTGTCAGTTGATTCAGCAGCTTCTGCAATCCTTTTTTAATTGCCCAGGGGCCAGGCCGGAAGACGGGAACGTAGGCATCGCCAGCACAAACCTTCATGACGATGTTACGATGGACGGGCTTTTCAAAGTAGACAACCTTGAGGACATCGATGAAGCCGTCGCCGAGAGTATTCACGATGATGTCCACTTTGGCGCCGGATGGTAAGGGACCCAAGAAACGAATCTCATACGGAAACTCGTCCAACTTGCCCTCGGACGCTAGCTTGCACAAGGAGCATGCTTTCCCGCATTCTGGAACAGCAAATTGGGCATCTAGCAAAACAGCCACAGTGGACTTCACCTCGTGCAGAGGACGACACGCCTGACTCATGAGTCTCTGAATACTCAGTGAGCAATCGTCATTTGCACGGAAAACTTGCGCTTGTTCTAGCTGCCGCAGATACCACGACTTGTCCCCGACTTCTGCGAGGGCCTCGTCCATTAGTGTCCCACTCATGTTTGCACAAGGACGATTCGAGGATAATCTCGTAGCTAAGGAACTATAGCAGCTGACGAGTCTCGAGCACTTGATGTAAACTATATCCTTAAGAGTCCAGTTGCCTGCACAGTATATTTTGCTTTTTAAGATAATACGCATTTTGCTTTGAAAGGTAACATATAAGCATTAATCAACAGCAGTGTCGCATTCTTTTTCTGTACTCGCACGGTCATGAGTTCTTGTTCTGAATGACAGCCAATGCGCATGTAGTGGAAGACAAGATCACGTATGAGGTATTCTTTACTTCTTCTCGGCCTTGGCTCTGGCTTTCTGGATCGTGAGAAGGACTCCATTCCACACCCTCTTATTGTTCTGGTTCACACGACTGCGCCTCATATCCGCCGCGGTCACGTAGAGGTCGTGCCAGTCTGACGTCCATGACGACATGTCTACCGGTTCTGGTGTGCTTGCTGAGGCGAAGCTACTCGACCCATCGTTGTCGCTGTCCTCGCTACTGCTCTCGCTGCTGGATGCCTTCTTGGTGTTGATGGGGTCGGTGCTGCTTCCTGCAGCTTGGCGTGCATCATCGTTTGGTACGTTCACATGCGAGTCACTTGCGTCCGAGTTCGTGGCATCCACTGCCATGTCTTCGCCACTATTCTTGCCCACGACGGTGTTTGACTTCATCACCTCTAAGTTGGCGTCCTCAAGTGCCAAACATTCGCCACGGCTTGATGTCTTGATCTTGTTCTTCTTCTTGTCGGGAGACTGCATGTCCTTGATCATCAGGACGCCACTGTCTTTTGCGGTACCCTTCTTTGCTTTGGCTACAGTCTTCAAGAGCATGTTCCATGCTTCTTCGCTCCACTGTCCATCAATCCCGGTCTTGGTCATGTGGAGCTGCCGCTGAATGTTATGGAGCAAGATGTAATAGTCCTTCTTCTTCATGTCGGCTCGGCTCGCATGAAGCTGGACGAGGCCCGACTCGACAGCCTGGAAAAACTCCTTGGCGGACGGAGGCTTCTTCGTGTCTGAAGCCTCTTCATTCTTAGTGATGTGAATCACTGCGTTGCCGGAGGAGTCCAATGCGAAGGTGCCCGTGATGTTGACGGCCGCCATGAGGAGTACGCGTATGCTACGGCTGGAAACTGCGCGTTTATAGCCCAAGCTGCGCGTCGAAATTGAGTCGATTCAACGCACACATACTGGAACCACTTTCAGTGGCGTAATATACAATACCATGGCCTAGAGTTGCGCAATATATTTTTAACCATAAGAAAAAATCTTCAGGACCAGGAGTTTTAAAACTCCTTGCTTAGCCACGAGAGGAGTTTTAAAACTCCTGCCACCGAAGATTGAAGATTGTCGGGGCCAAGAGTTTTAAAACTCCTTGCTTAGCCACGAGAGGAGTTTTAAAACTCCTGCCACTGAAGATTGAAGATTGAAGATTCCCCGGAACTCTTTCCAGGAATCTTCAGTCTTCAATCTTCGGGGCCAGGAGTTTTAAAACTCCTTACTTAGCCACAAGAGGAGTTTTAAAACTCCCGGCCCCTAAGATTGAAGATTGAAGATTCCTGGAAAGAGTTCTGGGGAATCTTCAATCTTCAATCTTCGGGGCCAGGAGTTTTAAAACTCCTTGCTTAGCCACAAGAGGAGTTTTAAAACTCCCGGCCCCTAAGATTGAAGATTGAAGATTCCTGGAAAGAGTTCTGGGGAATCTTCAATCTTCAATCTTCGGGGCCAGGAGTTTTAAAACTCCTTGCTTAGCCACAAGAGGAGTTTTAAAACTCCCGGCCCCTAAGATTGAAGATTGAAGATTCCTGGAAAGAGTTCTGGAGAATCTTCAATCTTCAATCTTCGGGGCCAGGAGTTTTAAAACTCCTTGCTTAGCCACAAGAGGAGTTTTAAAACTCCTAGCCCTGCAGATTTTTTTCGGCGTCTTTAAGTATTTGCTATTTCGTATTTTATGTATATGTATAGATATATGTCCATTTGTATCCGGCTTCGAATATAGTAAACACGTCTCGACATAGAAAAGGGTATGAAACGGTAGGTTTTGGGGGGGGGGTACCATATATATATATAGATGTATGTATAGATAGAGGGGGATAGAAAATACCTCATTTTCTACTAAGAGCCATTAGGTCAATGTGGGTGGTTCTCGAACTTAGGGGGGCCTATAGAGTTGAGAGCTGAGGTCTGTGCGTTCGGGGTTGTGGGCCGTGGACATGGTACCCCAAGCCCTAAATCAAGAGAAAGCCCCAAGCTTACTTCCAAAGCGCTTAGGATTCTGGATATAGGGCTTCAATCAGCGCGCTGAACGGCTTTAAACTTTTAACATTAAACCTCACGCCATACACCTCTTACACCGGTTTAGGCTAAAGGGGTCTTCCCTAGACGCCTGGACGAGGCCTCTGAGAGGTTCTTGACAGGTTTATATGGGGTGTTACCATGACGGGCGTTTGCTTTCGAGTCTTCGAGACTCTCCGGAAGGTTTGGGAAGGAGATGCCCCAATAGAAGCAGTAAACCTCAACCTCTAAGCCCCTCAACGTCTTCTCCAGCCCACGATTCTTTTAAACTTCACAGAAGTCATATTCAAATAAACTCCCAACAGCTAGGTGAATGGGGCCGTGCACTTTCCTCACAGGATAATGTGTGGAAATTATTCCAGCTTCTAATTCGCTAGCCGTATACACTGTTTTTCTCTACCGTGTACTTTTTGTTGAACGGGTCTGTTTCCGTTCGTCTTTGTCACTCTTAATCTTCTTAAGTTCAACGCCGTGAAATACACGAAAGATTACCATCCTAAGCCCCTAAACCCTAAACCCCCAAGCCAAGACGAAAGGCTAAACTCTTATGCACGTTTTGCTGTTGCTTTGTAGGGTCTGGGACCTGACTCCGAGGAAGAGCTACATTGCCAAAGTGCTGCGCTGGGAATGTAAGAAGCGGCTTGGCTTTGCAGGGTTTGGGGGTTTGGGGATTTCGGGTTTGGCAGGTTCAGGCTTAGGGGTTCAGGGTCGGGCTTTACAGAAAGGGGCTTAGTAGACTCTATAACCCATACAACCCATACAACCATAACCCTCAACCCTAAACCCTAAACCCGAACCCTTTCGGCTTCACCGGGTTTCGGGTTTCAGAGGGCGTGCGGCCTAAATGGCTCGTAAAGTTCAGCTTGCGGGGCTCCGAGCTCGGAGCCCTAAACCCGAAACCCTAAGCCCTAAGCCCTAAACCCTAAGCCCTAAGCCCTAAACCCTAAACCCTAAACCATCATCGCGCCTGGGCCAGCCAAGTTGCTGCCAAGATGCGCAATCCTAACTTGTTGCAAAGAAAAGGAGCACTTCTGTCATCCAAGGTCTCATCTTTCCCGCATACTCCCGAAAGGATTCACAGCAAAAACGCCCTGCGGCGGACCCTTCTCAAAGGTTGAGTGTTTAGAGTTGGGATTTTCTCCTCATACTTACAGTCCTCAATAGGGATGATAATACCCCCCCTACTATCATCACTATTAAGGGCGATTAGTACAACGGGGAACATCCCAAGTTTCGCTCCCAACCCGACAGCCCCCTCGATGCGAAGCCATTCATCGACTGAGGAAGGAGAAAGGCGTCCGGAAGGCACGTTGCTGCCGTGTGAGAGCATCTGGTGCCAGTTTAGGGCTTGTAGGGGTTTAGGAAAACCCGAAACCCTGAGTAAACCCTAAACCCTAAGCCCTAAACCCTAAACCCTAAACCCTATAAACCCTAAAGCAGAAATCAATCCCAAACTGTGGGGCAAGTTTACGACCTTCGGTGTGCTCTGTCCTTCTTGGGGGCGGCCTGATCACGCCCTCCCCTCTAGGTTTAGGGTTTAGGGTTTAGGATTTGGGGTTCAGGCTGTAGGGTTTAGGGTTTAGGGTTTAGGGTTTAGGGTTTAGGGTTTAGGGTTTAGGGTTTAGGGTGGGGTATCTAGGTGGGAGGGCCTCGTAGGGTTTAGGGTTCGCCTCCTCCCTATGTCTATAAGTGGAGTTGCAAGGGGCTCACGAAGTAGAGATATCATAGATGAGCAACGGTGCCTTGAGAGCCCAGCGTCATACACCAGTCTAGGGTTCGGGTTTTGGGTTTAGGGCTTAGGGTTTAGGGTTAGGGTTTAGGGTTTAGGGTTTAGGGTTTAGGGTTTAGGGTTTAGGGTTTAGGGTTTAGGGTTTAGGGTTTAGGGTTTAGGGTTTAGGGTTTAGGGTTTAGGGCTTAGAGTTTTTTGACTTTTTTGGTTTAGGGTTGCTTCAAGGGGAGACCCGGAAGCCCTCCACCCTAACACATCGGCCTGCCCTTGGAGGTCTTGGGATTACAGGAAGTGTTTCTAAGCAACACGGGATGGACCCTTCTGGTCGACCGTGAACTAGGGTGCCCCATAGTACCCTTGTTCCCTTCTTACGGAGGAAGATTCCCCTACGGGGTCCAGTAAGCAACAAAAAGGACACCCTTTCAATAAGAATGGGCCTCTAAACCAGCCTGGTGAAGGTGTGGTACTTCCTCCGCCACGAGCTCTTCTTGGAGAGAACGCAGGACTTTTGTGGGGCTGCGGGGCTAAGCGCTCTGCATTTCCTCTGAACATCAGGGCCGGCAGAGTGGAGTATGGGTGCATATTATACTACTGTACCCCAACAGGAACTAAAGCAGAGTCTTCGTCTTCAGGGAGTAGCCAGCGCCCCATTTGAATCATCGAGGGCCTTCCGAGAATCCTAACCCTAAAACCTAGACCCGAGCATCCCCTAGACCCCAAACCTCTAACAGCCCTGAGCCCTAACAACCCCAAGCTCCAAACCCTTAACCCCGAACAGACCTCAACCCTAAACCCCCAACGGCCCTAAACCCTAACGGGGTTTCCTAGCGGCCCTAAACCCTAAAACCTAACCCCTAAACCATGAACCCCGAACAGCCAGCCCTAAACAGGAGAGCATCTACCCTAACCCCATGTGCAAGCTCCGAACGCTTCGCTTCTTCTCGCCACCGGCCTCAATGGTTTAAGAGGTTTGGGTTTTTAGGGTTTAGGGTGTAGGGTTTTTTGGTTTACGTTTAGGGTGTGGGTTTAGGGTTTAGGGTTTGTGGTTTTGGGATTTTGGGTTTGGGGCTTGGGCTTGGGTTGGGGGAGTGTAGAGTTCGGGGGTTTTCGGGTTGGGGGTTTGGGGGTCCAGAAGCTGCGACTTGTAGGCTTGAGGACCCATTTCAAGGGAGCCTACAACCTCAAGACGTTCTCAGTTATGTCCTCTTGCCCTTTCGGACTGTGACCCCATAAGCACGATGAGCCCTACCAACCTGCACGCCCATGTCCAAGTTACCAGAACCCTAGAAGTCCATAAGCGCAGAGATTCTTAGGGTTTATAGAGGTTTAGGGTTTAGGGTTTAGGGTTTAGGGTTTAGGGTTTAGGGGACCCCTCCTTGTTAAGACAAGAGGGGCCGCGAGGAGCAAGGTTTGGCGTGAGCAATTCCGCAAGGTAAGCAATTCTGGGGCAACGTTGTTGCCGCAAGCGGCGAGAGCTACAATGCAGGGTTTTTGCATGGTCCTTCCAGACAATATTAATATTTTTTGCTGTTTATGGTGTGTGATGTACGAAAACATGTTGGAGGGGTTCGCCGGCGTAAGCGGCGTAACCAGAAACAACAACAAAGTCATGGCGCAAGCAAAGCTCTACATCCTAAACCCGGTAATCCTAAACCCCTAGACCCTAAATCTCTAAACCCCCTAAACTCAGTAACCCTAAACCCTAAACCCTCAGCCCGAAACCCTAAACCCTAAACCCTAAACCCTCGCAAAAAAAGATCTTCAGGCTGTGGAACCAAGCCGTTGCCTTGCTTCTGGACGCCTTGCGCCTTGTCGGAAACGGCTGGGATTCATCTGGGTGCATCGGGTTTATAGGGTTTACCGGATATATCTATTAGCACGTGTATGTGTATTGATGTATGTATGTATATGTATACATATATATATGTATATATATATATATATATATATATTTATTTATTTATTTATTTATTTATATTTTTTTAGTTATATTTATATTTTCTCTATATTTATATTTACATTTATAGTTGGATGGATGGAGTCAGTTAAACGGTTTTTGTGGGGTTTCTAGGGATTGGGTTTAGGATAGCACAGCTTGGGGAGGCCCTTGTCACTCGAGTTTAACGACTCGTGGGGACCTGCAGGCCGAGAAAACAAGCAAGGATTTCTCGCAGCAGCCTCTGATGAATGAAACCTTCAGTCTCTAAAACTCTAAACCCTAAACCCTAAACCCTATAAACCCTAAACCCTAAACACTAAACCCTAAACCCTAACCCCAAACACGAAGAAAGCCGAAGCTCTTAGGTCTTAGGCTTTGGCCAACGAAACCTTTCAAGCCTCTTTGTCACACCCTTGAGCCCTCCACGCTGAATCTTAGAGCCTCCAGCCGCAAACCCAGCCGAAGACTGACTTGGAGGTTTAAGGGAATCGATGGTCTCTTCGTTAAATTACGGCCCCTTTTGGGGCTACTATCATAACGCGGCCCCGAACTTATTATTTAGGGGTACCCCAAAAGGGGCCCTTTGCAGAGAAGTGAGCATATGCAGAACTGTGGTTATGTGCCGCTTTAGAAATCCTTGCCGCTGCAAGGAGGGGACTCTCAATTGGGTCAGGGCTGAGAGGGGTGTAAAGGTTTTGTAGGCGCTTGTAATGGGACTTCTTTAAGGATTTTTATAGGGGCTTCTATAGGGGTTTATGTCCCCTAAACCCTAAACCCTGAACCCTAAACCCTAAACCCTAAACCCTAAACCCTAAACCCTAAACCCTAAACCCTAAACCCTAAACCCTAAACCCTAAATCCCAGACCCGAGACCCTCAGGCGTTTGGGGATTGTTGTTTCGCAGGCGGCCGGACGTGTTCCATTGCCTCGACTGCCACCAGGCCTCCTGCTCTTGCCAACCCAATGGTTTGGGAATCGAAAGTTGAGTGGGGTTCAGGGTTTAGGGCTTAGGGCTTAGGGTTTATAGGGTTTAGGTTTTAGGGTTTAGGGTTTAGGTGTTTTGGGTTTAAAGTTTAGGCTGGGCTGTAGGGGTCCTAGGCTTCCTTTCAGGATATGGAGATATGAGCAGAAAATGCCAGGACACTGGTACCGAGGTGTTCTTCTTCTACGCCCGCCGATCTTCTTGTGATGCCCCACAAAATGGACCTTCACAACACCACAAGGCCTAAACCTCTATAGCCCTCAGCCCCTTGGAGACCCTCAACCCGAAGAACCCTCAAGCCTTAAACCTTAAAACAAAAACCTTAAAGCAAGAACCCTAAACATGCACCTGCACATGCAGAAGCCTGGCTGCCACACTTTGCAAGACACACAGCCTTTCGGGGCCGAACCCTCAACCCCAACCCCCCTGAACCCTAAGCCCTAACCCCTGAACCCTGAACCCTAAACCCTGAAAGTCCCTGAAGCCCCAGACCCCAAACCCTACACCCAGCTAGATCTTCCCAAAAGGGGTCTGCTCGTGTGAGGCCATGGCGCCGCTCTACCTCAGCGACTTCCGTGTCCCCATGGCATCCTTGCAGCACAGGGAGCCGCCCTAAACCCTATTACACAGCCTCGAAGCTCGAGAACTTGGGATGTTCCCCCTTAAGAGTCCTTTCATACGGATTCTAGTACCCCCTATTATAATCCCTTTATAGGGATTATAGAACCCACCCCTTTTTTTATCCCTTTGTAAACAATAGAGATTATAGTGCCCCCTATTATAACCCCGACTAGGGACTGTTAAGGGGGAACATCCCAACCCAGAACCCTTGCAAGAGTTCTACGCACCATACAAGCGATCTCCCCACCTGTGGTTGTGGTTCATGGTGGGTTTAGGCTTGGGCTGTGGCTCTCGGCTTCAGTGTTGGGTTTCAGGTTTTACGGGTTTACTTGGGTTTTCCCCTCTCCCTCTGTGGTTCGCGGTTGAGGGTTAGGGTTTAGGGCTGCGGTCGGGGGGACACAAGTATTCCTTGACCATGACTTCGGAAGTCTCGTATTCCGAAGCTTGGCGGTTTCCTTAACATTCAGCTAGTCAGTTGGGCTTTTTGGTGGCTCCACCCTCATACCCGAAGGGCCAACCCTGAACGGGTTCTGCCAGTCGGGTCCATGTCTGTACAGGATCTTGAGCAAGGTCCTCCAGCCTTTGGTGGTATAAGGGAACAACCAAAACCCGAAACCGAAATCCTAAATCCTAAACCCTAACCCTAAACCATAAATCCTAAATCCTAAATCCTAAACCCTATATAAATCCTAAATCCTAAGCCCTAAACCCGAAATCAGGTGCTGATGCTCCGAAAACCGTTGGAAATGGGCTCCGTAGACTCCGAGCTCGTTTCCGACCGCTGCTGGCCCATCCGGCTGTGGTTTGATGTCATCTTTTGTGTAGGGTTTAGGGTTTTTAGGGTTTAGGGTTCAGGGTTTACGGTTTAGGGTTTCGGGTTTGGGTTTTTTTGGGTTTCAGGGTTTGGGGCAGGGTGTTTTGGGCTTTAAGTACCTTCAATATGCTCCGTCTTGCCGTGCGCGTGGGGTCGGTCCCGAATCTTGAAACTGCTCATAAGGGAGCTTGTTTATACACATGAAAGGTCCCAGAATTTTGAGACACTCTTGGTCCTCTGGTACGACAGGCTCATAGGGTCTACTGCTGAATCTCCCAGAAAGCGCTTAGACGTTTAATAGTCCCCCCCCCCCAGACAGCTCCTCAAGTTGCCCAGATCTCCAATCGAAAACACGCAAAAACCCTGACGCCAAAACCCTCAGCACCATCATCCCAGAGCCTAAGCCCGAAACCCACAGCCAGGAAGACCACCATTGCACTGCGCCGCCTCTCCGTGGTACCTTGGAACTTGAGCCTTCAGTTGAGGTTCGGGTTGAGGGTTTATCGGGGTTAGGCTACTGTACCTTCAGAGCCCCAATCCTACTCCTTTGTAGGTTCATATTGTAAAAGCCCTTATACTTGAGGTTCGGGTTGATGGTTTATAGGGTTTCGGGGAGGGTTTAGGGGTTTTGGATTGATGGGGTGTAGGTCTTGGGTGTAGGCTCAAGGGTTTGGGGCTCTGGAAGGTTATGGCTGAGCTGGAAAACTCTACATCTCACTTGTAACAATACGTAGGGTGGGTTTAGAGTTTACTTCTTTTGCCGCGGATGTCAGGGCCCGAAGTACGCCGCTGCATGAGATGATGCTCAAGGCAACTGGTGCAGCGACAACGCCAACCCGGAACACCGCTGCAGGACTTGGTGCTCAAGATCCGGTCCACACCGACGACAGTGACGAGAAGGACGACTCCAGCTCTTCCGGCTGACTTCGTCTTCAGGACAAATCGACGGCCGTAGGCATACCACTTCGCCTCAGCTGTTGCTTGTCTTCAGACTGAAATAGTGGCGGCAGCCGCCCCCCCGCTCTAAGCCCTGAACTCTAAACCCTACACCCTAAACCCTAAACCCCAAACCCTAAACCCTAAGCGTTCATAGGGTTTAGGGTTTAGGGTTCATAGGGTGTAGGGTTCATAGGGTGTAGGGTTCATAGGGTGTAGGGTTCATAGGGTTTAAGGTTCATAGGCTGTAGGGTTCATAGGGTTCAGAGGGTTCAGAGGGTTCATAGGGTTTAGGGTTAGGGGGTTAGGGTTTAGGGTTTAGGGTTTAGGGTTTAGGGTTTAGGGTTTACGGTTCATAGGGTGTAGGGTTCATAGGGTTCATAGGGTTTCGGGTTCATAGTGTTTAGGGTTCATAGGGTTTTGGGTTTATTGGTTAGAGTTTCGGGTTAGGGTTTAGGGCTTAGGGCTTAGGGTTTAGGGTTTAGGCTTCAGGGTTTAGGGCCTCTACCCCACTATGGGGGCCTGCGCCCCAACATCTCCCAGAAGGCCTCCAAGTAGGGCTTAGGGTTCAGGACTTTAGGGCTTTTGGGGGCCTCAGGTCTCAGAGACGGTGAACCCTGAATCCTAAACCCTAAGCCCCAAACCCTAAACCCTGAACCCTAAACCCTGAATCCTAAACCCTAAGCCCTAAGCCCTGAACCCTAAAGCCCCTTGTAGTCTGAAGACCTTGAGAGGCACCGAAGCTCCCATACAATCCTCAGCCCTTTTTACCATCTAAACCCTCTAAGCCCATTAAAGCCCGAAAGCACCCTGCAAACCCTAACCCTAGACCCCAAACCCTTGTGAAGACCCTAAACCCTAAGCCCTAAACCCTAGACCCTAGACCCAAAATCCTAAACCCTAAACCCTAAACCCTAAACCCTATCAACCCCAAACCCTATCAACCCTAAACCCTAAACCCTATCAACCCTAAGCCCCCTTCTGAAGGTCTTCAACTTGAAGCTGCCGACCCTCCGGAGATACTGCACCTTCGAAGGCGCTTGGGGGGGGGGGGGGGGGGGGGTTGGGGTTTAGGGTTTAGGGTTTAGGGTTTAGGGTTTAGGGTTTAGGTTTAGGGTTTAGGGTTTAGGGTTCAGGGTTTAGGGTTTAGGGTTAAGGGTTTAGGGTGCAGGGTTTAGGGTTTCTTGGCTTGAGGGTTTATAAGGTTCTAGGGTGTAGGGTCTTAAGGGTTGAAAAGCCCAAACAATGCGGAGGGGGGGTCGGGGTTCAGGGCTTAGGGTGCAGGGTTTAGGGTTTCTAGGCTTTGGGTTTTTTTTTTCAGGTTTAGGGTGCAGGGTTTCAAGGGGCTTCAAAGGAGTTTAGAGTGTCTAGAGAACCTCGAAGGTTTTGGGGGGGCTGGAGGTCTGTGGGGTTTGGGGGGGCTGTGGGCTATCTGGGTTTAGGGTCTTTAGTCGCTGAGGCTTCTTCAACCTCAAGCCTCAACCCCTAAACCCTAAACCCTAAACCCTAAACCCTAAACCCTAAACCCTAAACCCTAAACCCTAAACCCTAAACCCTAAACCCTAAACCCTCTAAACTCTGACCCAGAAGAATGGGTGGCTCTTCATGTCAGGTGATGCCCTCTTAGGAAGCCTGAAACAGTCTCGCGGAGGCTTAAGGAGTACTTAGGGCAGAGGGTTTAGGGTTTAGGGTTTAGGGTTTAGGCCGTCTAAACCCTAAACCCGAGGGTTCGGGGTTCAGGGTTTCGGGCTTAGCTTCGCCGAGTCAGGGATAAGTGGCCCCTTGTAAGCAGTTTCTGTATGGTTGCGCCATCATCTGGCCATGCAGGGCGCTTCAACATGATGCAGGCTGCCATACAGTGCATCAAGGACTGTCAACCCCACAACTTAACACCCTGAACCCGAACCCTAAAATCTAAGCCCTAAACCCTCAGCACCAATCACTCTACGTGCCTTAAACCCAAGAGGTTTATGGACTGTGCCCCTAAAGCCCAAGCCCTAAAGCTTAGCTCTTAAGCCATAGACCCTGAGCGCCCCAAACCTTTAACCCTCAAATGAAAAAAGGAGCACCCTTTTTGGGATCCCTTTAAGGGGGTTCTAGTCTGTTGGGGGGATTAAAACCCCCAAACCCTAAACCCGGAAACCCTCAAATGGGCCCAAGAAGCTCGGAATCAGCCATACCTACGGCTGGTCCAGCTTCGGGTTGCGCTGCCTCGATAATGTCGGGTTTAGGGTTTAGGATTTGGGTTTAGGGTTTAGGATTCAGGATTTAGGGTTTAGGGTTTAGGGTTTAGTCTCAACTCTCTCTCTCTCTCTCTCTCTCAAGTTGCTTGACGAAGTCGAGGAGTCGGGTCTAAAGACTTTCATTGCCTAAGCCCTGAAACGCCGCCCTATAGAGCTTAAGCTCTAACCTCCAAGCCCCAAACCCCTAACCCTAAACCCTAAACCCTAAAACCCTAAACCCTAAACCCTAAACCCTCTTTTTGAGCTTCGTGGTTCAAAGGACTATCAGGCCGGGAATGGCCTTTGCGTGCTCTCCGCCGCCACGGCGGCATCCCTGCGGCGGGAGCACAGCCTGTTCCAGGCTGCGGACTTAGGGTTTAGGGTTTAGGGTTTGGGGTTTGGGGTTTGGGGTTTGGGGTTTCGGGTTTGGGGTTTGGGGTTTGGGGTTTGGGGTTTGGGGTTTGGGGTTTGGGGTTTGGGGTTTGGGGTTTGGGGTTTGGGTTGTTTCTGAGTTTTTGGTATTTGGGGTTTGGGGTTTGTATGGGTGTATGGATGAGGGTTTGGGTGGTTTCTGAGTTTTGGTATTTCGGGTTTGGGGTTTATATGGGTGTATGGATGAGGGTTTGGGTTGAGTGTTTGGTGGTACAGGGGTTGAGGGTTTAGGGTTTAGGGTTTAGGGTGTGGGGTTTAGGCAATAAAGCCTTGATAAGCCCAGGCACTCCATCCCCTGAACCCATAAACGCCGTAGACCCTTCTTGGTTTAGGGCTTACAATACCGGAAGAGGAAAAAAGTAACACTGTCTCAGGGTTTGTGTTTCAACGAGGCGCATAACAGAACCTAAGCCCCAAACCCTAGCTACATCCTACCCCTTGCACGGCTAGAAGTGCAGCGACCCCCCAGCATGGTCTTGCAACGGGAAACCTTTTAGGGTTTGCAGGGTTAGGGGGTTTTTCAGCTTTGTTAGTTGGTAGCTACAGGCTGCATGTTCCTCTTGCCTTAAACTGCATGCACGGCAGCTTGGCTTGAGAAGGCGTTAGCATCCAGAGGCCCGCGCTTCCGGGGGACTACCTGGGAAGACTCCTCAGTCGATGGCGCTGGCGCGATCCATAGTTGCCTTGGCCGAGTCCCGCGCGGAGGTAGATGTGGGTGGGTTTCCGAAAATAGGGGTTACCCTGTTTGAGGATCCCTTTAAGGAAATCTATTCTATTGGCTAGGGGGGGGGCAAATATAAATGGGTACCCCCCCATTTTGGGAAAATACCCATGCGTCTCCAGGACCCTTAGCTACAGAATCACGGGCCAGAAGAACTGGCTGAAGCCTTTGGGCTCCAAGTCCTTCTCTGGGCTTGCACGAAACTGTGCTTGGTACTGCGGGGTTTGGGGGGGGGGGGGGGGGTGCCCACACAGCTTTGTTTGCTACTAAAGGGATATGTGTCAAGCGTAATCCTTTCCTCAGTCCCACACAGTGGCAAAGCTCTCTGAAGATATGCAGTAGACATAGGAGTCGTACAGGAGTTTTGAGTTCAAGCTTGCTGCTACAGGCGTCACCCAGGTAGCCCACATCTCAAGGATGACACCTTACAATGGACATGAAGAAATCATTTTCGGTGTGCTGGTGCTTGTCAAACCGGGTTGCTGTTATTGGGAGCTTCAAGCAACTTAGTGGAATGCCTCGGCATGGAGTGGAATCTCCGGTTTCTTTGTTGTAGGGTTTAGGGTTTAGGGTTTAGGGTTTCTTTCAAGCAACCTCTCCCCCCCACCGCTCCCACAAAGCAAATACGACACATCCAGTCCAGGGCAATCAAGTTGGGACCCCCAGCAGTACCCTTATTCCTTTTTTCGGCATATGTGCAAACAAAGGGAAGTCAGGACCTTGTTTAAAGTCCCGAAGATTGGACGATTTGAGCTTGCATTCGTACCACCCGCCGATCCTTGAGTCCTTTCTGAGGTTCAAGGACTTTCACACGGGATGCTTGCGCCCCGGGGTAGTTGCTGGATGGTCCCTTTGATGTCTTTCTGTCTCTACTGTTCTGGTACCGAATTCATGACTGTATTTGGTTTGAAGGGCGCAGAGTTCCCAGATACCACAAGAATTCGTCCCGAGAGCCGGGCAGGTGATACAACGTGAGCTTGCCACTGAGTACATGGACTACTTGGTCGAAGTGCGGTCTGGTAGCGGTATAGTTGGAGAAAATTTTAAAGTGAACAAGGCCTCGGAAGATTCCATCATCGTGTTCACGCCAACAGGTTTCGAAGTGAAGACCGTGCAGGAGGTTGGCATTGCAGGTACACAGAGGCCCGCGACGTAGCATGCCTAGTCTGGTCCACAACTTTTGTTTATGTTTTCGCAGGCGTCCTGTTCCAAATGCAATTCCCAAGCTTCCTAACATGTCTGTGAATGTGCAGTCAGCTTGCACGGCCAAGGCTCTTCAACAAGCTGCAGGCGTATGGATATCGCGTGAGCAGCAGCAAGAGCATCGGAGACGTGCTTGAGGCTTTGTCCTTTGGAGAGCAGAGACCTGCAATCTTCAGTCTGCGAATTCCACGGAGACTTCTGCTGGAAAACCCAGACGTCGCCTAGCAGCTTTGACGATTATCTTGAAGAACCATCCGTGGGAGGCCAAAGATCCTCACGTGAGCCTTTCGGCAGCTTCCAGTGAAATGCGCAACCGCTCCTCTAAACAGAGCCGAAGCCGCCAGGGGACATCTAAACAGAGCTCCGCCCTGAGACCCAAGTAAGGACTTGATAAGACAGAAGCTATACCCGGCTCTCCCGAGATCCTTATCTTGGTCAGAAACTCTATGCCAACCAAGCCTTTGAGGTGTTTAAAACACCTTCAATCCTAAGCCCAGCAATCCCGGACCCTGCAAGGACCAGGAGGGACACCCGTGCTATAGCCGCTGCAGTGAAGAGTTTGTACCTTGAGCTACTATTCGGTTTAAGAATCCCAGAAAAATGCAAGAGAATAAAATCACTAGATTACCCTTATAAGGAAGAACATGTTTTCTTGTTTGGGGCGGGCTTCTTAAACAAAGTAGCCTAAGTTCTTGCGAGCTTCCTTTCGCTGTACTGAATCGTTTGCCCCAGTGCCAACCGCCGAACGGCCTGAGGGGTTTAGGGTTCAGGGTTCAGGGTTTGGGGTTTAGGGTTTAGGGTTTCGGGTTTGGGGCCGGAGTTTGGGGGGGTGGAGGACTTAGGCGTTTGAGGGTGATCACTGTGAAGACGCGACCCATTTCGTTCCGCTGCTCTACTCTCGACATGTCTTCTTCCCAGCCGCCGCCGAGCTTTCTGCAGTTTTGGGTGCTGATGTAACTTTTTGATACGAGATGCATGAAGACGAGACCCCTGCGCCTCAACCCGTGAACTCCATACGAGCCCTAGACCCCAAGAACCCTGAAACCTCAACCAAGCAAAGTCTATAACCCAACAAGCCATAAAACCCTAACCTCCGACACGCCAGGAAATCTCAGAGGATCCTACTTGAGAATATTCAATGTTCTTCACAGACCTTAAAAGGCCAACCGAATTAACTTCTGCACCCTTTAAATTTTCTTTCAAGCAAGGTTCATCTTTCTACGCTCATATTCAAAAAAGTCCTAGAACCCTAACATCCCTAATCCGGAAATTTTAACAGAAAAAGTTCTAACCCTAAACCCTAAACCCTAAACCCTAAACCCTTAACCCTTAACCCTTAACCCTAAACCCTAACCCTAAACCCTAAACCCTAAACCCTAAACCCTCAACCCTCAACCCTCAACCCTAAACCCTAAACCCTAAACCCTAAACCCTAAACCCTAAACCTTTGAAGGCGCTGCCACGCTGGCCCACAGCTTTGGGCCATCCTTCGCGGCTGGCGCCTGGGTGGCACTCGTGGGCTTCTGATTTGAGGGTTTAGGGTTTAGGGTGTAGGGTTCAGGGTTTAGGGTTTAGGGTTTAGGGTGACTTGAGGGCTTTTTTAGGGCTATGAGGGTTTTAAAAAGGGTCTTAGAGGGTTTTAGAGAGGGTTTTATAGGGTTGTTTTCAATTGGGTTTTAAGAGGGGTTTAGGGCCTTTATAGAGTTTAGGGTGTAGGGTTTTGGGTTAAGTGTAGAGTTTAGGGTTTAGAGTTTAGGGTTTAGGGCTTAGGGTTTAGGATTAGGGCGTCAGAGGGTCTGTAGGGTTTCGTAGGGTCATAGATTTTTTATGGGGGCTTATAGTTTCTTTTGGGATTTATAGGGTTTAGAGTCCTTCGCGGGTTTTAGGTTTTCCTAAAGTTCTGGGTTTAGGCAGGTTTTATGGGGTTTGTTGGATTTTTTGGGGCTGTTGTGCCATGAGGGTTTCGGGCTTTTAGGACTTGAGTCAACCCTAAACCCTTAACCCTTAACCCTAAACCCTTAACCCTAAACCCTAAGAGTCAACCTCGCATGGATTGCGAGAGATGTCCATCTCGCGGATGGCGACGAAATCTGGCAGGCCAAATTTCACGGTTTAGGGTTTAGGGTTTAGGGTTTAGGGTTTAGGGTTATCCGTATCATGTGACGGTGGCGCCACAGATGTTGCAAGCCAGTATGCTATGAATCAGATGGACGTGGCCGATGGCATCCTCAGCATGAACATTCGCCATGGGGCTAGCGTGGGTTTGGGTACATCACGCAAACTCAGATTGATGCAGTCTCCTTCTGGCAGGCTCACAGCCACCCTGATTTCACGGATGTGATCATGCCTGCTGCGTCGAACCTGCGCAGAGAGCCGTATTAGGCCAACGGCGTGATCGCTGCCGGCACTGTGTGTTCCTAGGACCGGGAGTAGGCCTTGTTTTTCCTTTGTTTAGGGTTGGGGTTCCCTTATGATCCCCTTAAAGCCAAAAGGGGCACCCTTTTAATTCCTGGGTCTAGGTTCTTGCTGCTTTGGGTTCCGTCTTCTGTTGTTGCACGCTCTAAGTCCAACCCGAAGGTGCCACGCACCCCATGCGAACGGGCTGCTTGGGTGTGTACCCGAAACCCTCAACCCTCAACCCCAAACCCTAATTAAACCCCAAACCCTAAACCCCAAGCCCTAAACCCTAGACCCCAAACCCTAAACCCTAAACCCCAAACCCTAAACCCTAAACCCTAAACACTAAACCCTAAACCCATACATCCCAAGAGCTTAGGCGAGCCTCGACGTCGACACCAGCGTGGAGGACCTAAAGAAGCAGAGGGCCAGGAGCCCCAGGAATGGGTTTTGGGGTTTGGGGGTTAGGGTTTAGGGTTTAGGGTTTGGGGTTTGGGGTTTGGGGTTTGGGGTTTTGGGGTTTGGGGTTTGGGGTTTTGGGGTTTTGGGGTTTGGGGTATAGGGGTTTGGGGTATAGGGTTCAGGGTTTAGGGTTCAGGGTTAGGGTTTAGGGTTTGAGGTGTTAGGGTTTAAGGTTTGGGGTTTGGGGTTTGGGGTTTAGGGTGCAGGCGGTAGCAGGGCTGACAGCAGATGAGTGTGTGTGTGTTGCTGCACTAGCATAGGGTGGGACTCAGACAGGAAGCCAGGGCTTAAGGTCCACTGGTGGGCCCGCTGAGTACATCAAAACCCTGCAGGTACACCCTATGGGCCGTCGAAGCCCCAAGCCCTATAAACTCCAAACCCTAAACTCTTAAATCCTATAAAGCCTGTATACCCCATAAGCTCGATGAACCAATTCTGTAAACCCGATAAACCTAAGCACCGATTAAAACCCTATAAACCCCTTTCAACCCTATAAGCCCCGAACCCACAGGCGGCCGCGAAGACGGCCCTGCAACGCCGCGCGAATCTGCAGGAGGACCCGCAGGTACGGCATGGAGTGTGGGTCGTAGGGTCTAGGGTCTAGGGTTTAGGGTTTAGGACTTAGGGCTTAGGGCTTAGGGTTTAGGGCTTAGGGCTTACGGCTTATTTTATCGGCTTTAGGGGTCTTGAGTTTAGGGTTTGGGTTTAATTAGGGTTCAGGGTTTAATGAGGGTTCAGGGTTTAGGGTTTTGGGTTTAGGGTTTAGGGTTTAGCGCTTAGTGTTTAGGGTTTAGGGTTTAGGGTTTAGGGTTTAGGGTGGGGTTTTATCTAACCGTGGTTACCTGGTCCCTTCATATTTCATATGGTCCTTCACCTTCCTCACAGGGTTCTGAAGTATGGGCCCTATGGTTTTAGTGGGCATATACGGGGTGTATAAGGGGTCCCATCTAAGGGCCCCTACTGGGACCATGTACCTACCCTGAGATTCTAGGGTTGAGGATGCAAGGTTCAAGGTTCAAGATCTAGGGATTGTTCAATTATAGGGTGTAGGGATCAGGCTTGTTAGAATTCGCTGGAAGGAGGTCGGATGTGTCTTCCCTGCTGCCTACTTTTCCCATGGGCTTGTAGATCTGTGTCACTTGTGATCCTCCTTGCTGTTTGTTCGTGTTGTTTTTAGGCTGTTTTTTCATGCTACCACAGAGACCGTTCGCGTGGCAATGACTCCTCCCGTAGCACAGGCGACTATTTGGGAGCTCATGGCCTCGGAGGATAAACCCTAAACCCTAGACCCTAAACCCTAAACCCTAAACCCCAAACCCTAAACCCTAAACCCCAAACCCGAGGCTTGATATTTCTCAGCTCAGGGCTTGGTGGGGGCTGAGGACTCTTCGATGACTCTGCCTAAAACCTAGAAGCCGAAAGGGTTTAGGGTTTAGGGTTTAGGGTTTCTTTGGCCTCTTAACCCTGAACCTTAAGACCTAGGGATCTAGGGCTGAAGGACTTCGCTGTGCAGGGGCCAAGGGAAGGGGAGGTGTCGGCTTTAGTCGAGACATTTGCCAACGGTTTTGCTGGGGAGCCTATTTTATTACACTCTAAACCCTAAACCCTAAACCCTCTCAACCCTCTCAACCCTCATCCCTAAACCCTGAGCCCTAGACCCTAAACATTAAACTCTGAAGCCTAAACCCTGAACCCTGAACTCGAAACCCTAAACCCTGAACCCTAAACGCTGAACCCTCTAAACCCTGAACCCTAAACCCGAAACCCTGAACCTAAACCCTGAACCCTAAACCCTAAACCTTGAACCCAAACCCTGAACCCTGAACCCTGAGCCCGCAGCTGCTTTGGGCGCTTCAGTATCGCCTCGACTTCGGGAGCTTCTGAACGTGGAGCAATACTCAGAGACTCCAAAACCCCTTAATTATTGAAGGAGTATACCTTTGAATCATGTTAGGGTTCCTATTAGAACTTAAGGGATATGCCTTAATTTAAGGGGTTGTGGAGTCTCTGGGCACAAGACTTTCAAGTCGGCGACGTACTTTTTACGAACAGCGTGGGCGTTGCGTGGGAGCCTGTGATGCAGAAGGCTGCGTGCTCTGTGATTTTGAGCCTGCGTGGATAAGTTCGGAACATGCGAGAGAGCATGGCATGGAGGCCAAGATTTTCGGCCATCCCTCTGGAAGGTGAAGTGGTGCTAGGGTTTGGGGTTTAGGGTTTAGGGTTTCGGGTTTAGGGTTTCGGGTTTAGGGTTGATTCCGAAAGTTAGCCCTGAAGCCTGAAGCTCGAGCCCTTGAGCCCCTGAACCCCGGAACCCCTAAGACCCGAAAGCCCTGAATCCCTAAACCCTAAACCCTCAACCCTCAACCCTGAACCCTAAACCCTAAACCCTAAACCCTAAGCCCAAAACCCTAAACCCTAAACCCTAAACCCTAAACCCTACCAGCCCCTGACCATCCTTGGAAGAACTGCCACAAAAGGCGAAGATCCTCCTCTTTGCCGGTCCCTGGGCGCGGCACACAGGCCAGGAACCCACGAGCCCAACTGCACCCACCCGAATCGTTTAGGGTTTATGGTTTAGGGTTTAGGGTTTAGGGTTTAGGGTTTAGGGGTTAACCCTAAACCCTAAACCCTAAACCCTAAACCCTAAACCCAAAGCCCTCCAAACCCTAAATCCCTCCTGCGGAACTCTCCACCAGGTGCGGCCCAGGTGGCCGAGGTGCTGCCCCTGATCCTCGCGCAGTACGGCTCCGTTCAGGCCCTGCTTCTGGAGGGTTCTTAGGGGCTTAGGGTTCTTAGGAATTTTCGGGTTTAGGGTTTTAGGGTTTAGGGTTTAGGGTATTAGGGTTTTAGAGTTTTAGGGCTTCGGGGCTCCGTTCAGGCTCTGCTTCCTTCCAAGTCCCAAGTATTTGGTGTTTGGGGGTTGGAGTTTCGGGTTGTAGGGTTTAGGGTTTAGGGTTTATAGGAGTTAGGGTTCAGGGTTCAGGGTTTAGGGTTTAGGGTTGAGGCGTTGAGGGGTTGAGGGGTTGTGGGTTTAAGTTCGGAGGATCCTGGGATCCTTCGAGTACTTACTTGGTTCTTTGGGGTTTGGGGTTTCTAGGGTTTCGGGTTTAGGCTTTAGGGTTTTCGGCTTGAAGCTTGCACTTTCTACTTGTTCAGGGCTCAAGGGCTTTGGGGCTTAAAGGATTCATGGTTCAGGGCTCTAGCGTTATGGGGCTGTAGGCAAAGCTTCAGACATAATCCCTAAACGCACCTACTCCAGAAAAGCTTAAACCTCTTAGCCCCAATTCCCCAAAGAAACCGCCCCAAGCCGCAATAACCCTCAACCACAAGTTGAAGTGTAAACGTCCGTCAACCCTAGGCCAATTCCCACCTAAGCCCAGAGTACGCTTTGGGGGGTTAAGGGTTTCGACGGGTTCAAGTACGCAAAAGCTGATGTCCCTAAACCCTAAACCCTACACACTACACCCAAGTGCTTAGCCCCCATTTGCCGGGAGGTGGCCCTCTTTGGGACCTGCAGCGATTTGCCCCTCGGAGCGCAGTCGGTGCCAATTTAGCGCGTTTCTAGCTTCGTGCGGTCCAAGCTTGTTGGCACCTCCACCTGCAAGATCAAGGGCCTCAAGGGATTAAGACTCGTACCCCTAAGATTGTGCCCCTAAAGGTTCCCCTTAACATGTGCTCCTAATACGGCCCTTGAGAAGCGGCGTTGAGGTTCGGGCTCAAAAAGTCACTCCAAAATCTGGTGGAAAAGAATCATCATAACCGCACACATAAGTAACAAAGTCTGTTCAAGATATGAGGAAAGGCACGTTGCTCGCATACCTGAGTTCATCGGAGCCAGAGTCGACCACGGTGTTATTCAATGCGTTCGCAGTCGTCATGTCTCATGCCGTGGAGCATCGCAAGCAGCGAAGCAACATATTGCATGCCAGAATACGGAGTTACTCATTCAAACCACGCCATATACATCCATAATCATCATGCCAAGTAATTATCGGCCTCATGCCGTAAGAATCTCGAAAAAAGTTAAGGGTCCAATGTGCAACTCCGAGATAATCACCAACTTTAGAAGGAAGCTGCGATTGTCAGAGCAATGCCCAAAAGAATCATGGTTCATATCCAGCGGTTAGATGGTTTTCTTTGGGGGCGAGGAGGGGGGGAGGGGGGAGGGGGCGAGGTGGTCAGCTGACGTGTGCGTTTGCAAGCATGATACATAACTTCACCCACAAGGCCTGAAACCCCACGGAGCCCTGCTTAAAGAAGAAGCATGTGACATGGCACTCGGGTAGCATCCCTAGCCCTAAACCCTAAACCCTAACCCTAAACCCTAAACCCTAAACCCTAAACCCTAGACCCTAGACCCTAAACCCTAAACCCTAAACCCCCAACAAAGCTTACATGGTTGACGCTAGGGAAATGTTCCCCCTTGTGTGCGCAAGGCACGGCGTGCTGGCCCAGGATGGAATGGCACAGGCATCAGCTGTTATCAGGTACTTGGGGGTTGGTCTACCCTAAACCCTAAACCCTAAACCCTAAACCCTAAACCCTAAACCCTAAACCCTAAACCCTAGAGCCGAAACTAAAGCCTGACAGGATAAGTGGCTAGGCACCCTAAACCCTAAATCCTAAACGAAACCCCCACATGAAACTAAGTCACCCATAGCCCTGAACTCTAAACCCTAAACCCTAAACCCTAAACCCTACGCCCTACACCCTACACCCTACACCCTAAACCCTAAACACTAAACCCTAAAACCCTAAACCCTACAACACTAAACCCTAAATAGCCCCTGAACTCTGGACGACCCGCGCAGGTGGTGAGCGCGTTCCCCGGCCGCGTGGCCGTACTCGACCGCCTGGAGTTCCGACGAGGACGGGATCCAAGGATGCAGGGAGTTGGGTTTAGGACCTTTAGAGTTTAGTAAGGGCCTTTAGGGTTTAGGGCTTAGGGTTTAGGGTTTAGGGTCTAGGGTTTAGGGCTTAGGGTTCCTAAACCCTAGCCCTAAACCCTAAACCCTAGCCCGAAGGTCGCGGTCTTAAAACTTTCACGGCTTGGAAGTCCAGGGATGAGGGCCAGCCTACATGTGGCACCTCTACAAGATCCCGGACCCTCAGATCCCGAGCGCTTCCACGTCATTCATCGTGAAGAACCTGGTGGTTTTAGGTTTAGGGTTTAGGGTGTAGGGTGTAGGGTGCAGGGTTTAGAATCCTAAGAGCTGCCGCTAGCACAACATGATGTGCGGCTCGCTGGAGAGGACTGTTCTCCTGGGATTGGGGTTGAGGGTACATAGTTTAGGGTTTGGGGTTTAGGGTTTAAGGTTTCTGGGCCATCTATGGCAAGTCACCCAATGACTGGTGAGCTGCTATTCTGATGAGGACGTGCCTCAGCAACCCTTTTGCAACCCTAATCCCTCAACCCTAAGCCCTAAACCCCGTGCACGACCTGCTGTTCCGAGCTGAAACATTGAGCCCAAAAGCCAAGAATCTTAAACCCGAAGCCTTGCGCAAGCCAAGTAAATCCTCACCATCTGTAAACCCGAAACAGAGGATCCTAAACCCCAAGCAGAAAATCCCAAACGCTGAGCCCTAAACCCTAAACGCCAAACCCCAAACCCCAAACCCCAAACCCCAAACCCCAAACCCCAAACCCCCAAACCCCCAAACCCCCAAACCCCAAACCCCAAACCCCAACCCTAAACCCTAAACCCTGAACCCCAAACCCTACAGCCCCCAAAACGCGGAACCCCACAAGCCCAAAGTGCGAATGGCTGAGCAGGTGTCGACTTCCTCCTGGCGCCCTTCAACGCCGAGCCGGTCGGCCAGCAGGCCTAGCAGCTGTCTCTTGGTAGGGAATGAGGGAATGAGGGAATGAGGGAATGAGGGAATGAGGGAATGAGGGAATGAGGGAATGAGGGAATGAGGGAATGAGGGAATGAGGTACCCTATATAATCCCTTAAAGGGTATGTAGGGTTTAGGACTTGAGGTTTAGGGTTGGCTCTTGGTAAGGGATGAGGGAATGAGGTACCCCTGTATAATCCCTTACAAGAGCGCAAAATTCGCAACATCCAAACCCCCCCCCCCCTCCCCCAAGCCCCGACCTACAAACCCTAAACCCTAAACCCTAAACCCTAAATTCTGCAAACAACATGTCCCACTGCAACCCAAATACCAAAAAAGCGAAATCGCAACATTCTAAACCCTAAACCCTAAACCCTAAACCCTAAACCCTAAACCCTAAACCCTAAACCCTAAACCCTAAACCCTAAACCCTGAAAAATAAACCCTAACCCCCCCAATAAGCCCCGAATACGTAGAAGCCACGGGAGAGCAAAGCCGACATGCCCGAGCAGGACGTGGAGCTGGGGCTTCTGGGGGCTGGATGCCCAAGAGCTGCTTTAGGGGGGGTTTAGGGTTTAGGGTTTAGGGTTTAGGGTTTAGGGTTTAGGGTTTAGGGTTTAGGGTTTAGGGTTTCGGGTTTAGGGGGAATGGGGTTGGAGCTCCGGGTTTGGGAGGGTGACCGGGTTTTGGGCTATGTTCTGGACTGGTTACACATAGCTGCCTTCTAGAATCCCCAACAATTTGGGGGCATAAGGTACCGAAATCTCTGGTCCTCTGTTGAAGAACTCGTGGTTTTTCGTTTAGGCTTCAGGGAAGGATGCAATGGCCAAGGCATGATTGCAGTCAGGGGGAGGTGGTCTGAAACTGTCCGCTCAGCAGTTCTTGACTATCTTTCTGTTTGGGCATGGGTTTAGGGTTTAGGGTTTGGGTTTAGGGTTTAACTTTTTCGAGTTGTGTATGTGTTTTCATGATTTCCTAGCTACACTATGCCGACGCTAGGCGAGGAGAATGAGAGGCTTCAGCAGGACTTCAAGAGACTTGAAGCCCTAAGGATGTTCCTCCTTATACTCGCAGTCCTGAATAGGGATTCGAGTAGCCCCGTTATATTCCCGTTAGTATAAGGGGAACATCCCAATCCTAAACCCTAAGCCCTAAACCCTAAACCCTAAACCCCCCAAAGTCTCAACAGCGTGAAAAGAAAAGAGCCTGCCCAATAATTAAAACCCCGAAGCCCGAGGTCCCAACATGTGGTTGCGCAGTCGGCGCACTCGGCCGTGGCCACAGTAGGTTGAGGGGGTTAGGGTTCACTACTGAGGGTTTGGGGTTTAGGGTTTAGGGTTTAGGGTTTAGGGCTTCAGGTTTAGGGTTTAGAGTTTAGGGTTTCGGGTTTAGGTTTCACTCGTGAGGCTTAGGGATGTGTTTGTCTTCTTACTTGTTTGTGTGTGGGGGTGTTGGTGTTTGGGGTGCAGGGTTCTTTGGGGCTTTTCAGGTGTTCAGGGCTTCGGGGGGGGGTTGAGAGGACCCCAGAACCCAGAGTCCGAAGAAGCAGAGGTGCCTGAAGAAGCCCGGGCGCAGTGTTTAGGGTTTAGGGTTTAGGGTTTGGGGTTTAGGGTTTAGGGTTTAGGGTTTAGGGTTTAGGGTTTAGGGTTTAGGGTTTAGGGTCTAAAGCCCGAAAACCCTGAGCCCTAAATCCTAAACGATCCCTCATCAAGGCTTCCCCCTCCGGTTGAATCGCGCTTTGTTAGGAGTACTTAGCCAGTAGTTGAACAAGCCTTTTAGACTTCCTTAGACTTTTAAAGTTTGAGTTTTTCCTTTGGTTGCTGGAGACGCATGGGAGCTGTTCAGTGCAGTCTCGGGTTTGGGAGTCGGAGTTAAGGGTTTAGGGTCTAGGGGACAAGAGCTTGGGGTGCTATCACCTGCTTTCTATGTCCTCGCAAGAAACTCGCCTATGTGCGTGAGCTGGCCGCCCGCATGACGCGCATGCAAAATGGGGAAGATGACTCAACAACGTCCACTGACGCCTACTTCGGGGCTTGTTCGTACATCGGTGCTATGCTTGCCTCCTTGTCTCGACTGGAGCGCTCGGAAGTTGAGAGGACTGTCCAAGCCAGCATGAACCATACTTTACAACTTTTTTTGGTTCTGGGTTCCTACTATAGCTACTTATTCCTAAAGCGTATATACTTTTTTCCAGGGTCTACTCCAAAGTAGTCTCATACCGACAGCTGCTCATCACGGCAGTTGGGGTTCATGGTTCGGGTGCCGTAGGAGACACTTGAAGCAACTACACTCAGGACCCGTGTCAGAAAGCCCTAAAGCCTACAATCTCATCCCTCAACCCTAAGAAAAGCGAACTGTGAAGCCCCAAAACCCTTCGGCACTCAATGCAAGACTCTTTAAGCCCCACTCAGGCGGTGTTGGGTTTAGGGTTTGTAGGGTTTACTGGGTTTGTAGGGTTTGTCAGGTTTATAGGGTGTATTAGCGTGTGCAGGATGTATTGGGTTTATCCCTAAACCCTAAACCCTAAACCCTAAACCCTAAACCCTAAACCCTAAACCCTAAACCCTAAACCCTAAACCCTAAACCCTAAACCCTAAACCCTAAACCCTAAACCCTAAACCCTAAACCCTAACCCTAAACCCCCCAGACCCTAAACGAGCCAAGGCCGTGTGCCCGGGGTTTACTTCCGCCCGCTGGGATCCCCAGAAAACAGCTGGCCCTTGTGGGATTCAAGGGTTTATAGGGTTTACGGGTTTCGAGTTAGGGTTTAGGTTTTTTGAGGGTTTAGGGTTTTAGGGTTTTTGGGTTTTTGGGTTTTTGGGTTTCAGGGTGTTAGGGTTTTAGGGTTTTAGGGTTTTAGGTTTTTAGGTTTGAGGTTTAGGGTTGAGGCCTTCAATCATGTAGTCAGGTTTGGGGTTTATTTAAGGTTTAGGCTTCAGAGCTTCAATTAGGTTGTGGTTTTAGGGGTTTGGGGTTTAGTTAAGGTTGGTTTGGGGTTTAGTTAAGGTTCAGGGTTCAAGGCTCATGAGATGTTCGGGATTCAGGGGTTAGGGCTTCGGGTAAACGACGTTTAGGTTAGTTTGGGAAGGTATTGGAATTCTAGCAGTTTCGGGCTCTATACCTTCGGGTTTAATCCAGATGTTGACGCGAATTGCCTCTTAGGCGAAGGAGCCCCACGCCCAGCAGCCCCTCTAAACCTTTTCAAGTACTCAAAAGCCCATGAAGAAAGGCACCTTTTTGGGGTGTTCAGGGTATCTCATTAAGTTGTGCATGAGTCACTAGGTCCATCAGGGCTTCTAAGGGCGCATAAGGCCTTGTTTAGGCTTACAAAGGTTTAAACGGTCTGAGGGTCCAGGACACGCCTTCATGTGAGAGTTCCCTTCAAGACGTAATTATGGTTTAGGGTTTAGGGTTTAGGGTTTAGGGTTTAGGGTTTAGGGTTTAGGGTTTAGGGTTTAGGGTTTAGGGTTTAGGGTTTAGGGTAGACTTGAGGATGCCATAGGACGACGACTACAGGAGATCAGGGCGCCGATGGGCTCACGTCATGGAGGGCTTAGGGTTCGGGGTTTAGGGTTTGGGGTTTAGGGTTTGGGGTTTACGTTTTGGGGTTTAGGGTTTGGGGTTTAGGGTGTGGGGTTTGGGTTTAGGGATAGGGTTTAGGTCTCAGCACCCAGGCAGAATTCTACTTCCTCCTGCATGCTGGCAAGTGCCTTCTTCTGTGCGCTGGAGTACTGTTTGCTTCCTGGCAGCAAAGCGCATCCAAACCATAAGTTCCACGCCTATATTAGGTTTTGCTTCCGGGTGTCAGGTTTTCGTTGTCGGGGGTTCTGGGCTCCCAAGCCAAGGACAATGCCAGAGGAGGAGTACTGGCAGATTGCCAAGGCTGCGACGCAAACTGCGAAGGCTCCGAGGGCTATCCAAGCAACACCTACACCCGAAACCCTATAGGATTTAGGGCTTCGGTTCAGGATGTAAGGGGACGCGGGCTGTTCAGGGACCCATTTGCGCTTTTTGAGCCTTATTTGGGGAATCTGGGCCTTTACAGAGTTGTAGCGTAGTTCATGAGATGTAGCGTTTATAGGTTTAATCATCGGTTTCTGTATGCCGGGGTTTATAGGGTTAAGGGTTCTCAGGATTCAGATTTCAGAGTTTAGCGTTGAGGGTGCTTTGGGGTTTCGCTTTGAGGGGGGTGGACGTTAAGGTTTTGGGGTTTAGGCTTCAGGGTCCGGGGTTTAGGGCTGCGGCTAGGCTCCTAGTACGGAGCTTACCACCACATAGTTCCGAGATTCTGATTTCGCAAAGGAACCAGCAAGATTGGATCCCAGACGCTGTTGCTACAGGACCCTTAAAAGGGGCACCTCAAGAGGGAAACGGTGGGAGCATCGCGGAGGAACCTTGAGTATGTAGAAGGGTCTAGGGTTGAGGGCTTAGGGTTTACGGGTCGCCCTGGGCAGCCCCTGAAGGCATGCTGTTTGCTAGGGCCGAACAGGAGCCTCGCACGCTAAGATGAGCACCTGTACAGTTGTGTTCGTGTTTCAGAACAGGAATGGGCCAGTCCGATTCCTCATGCTCCTGAAAGTAAAAGTTCCAAGAAAAATGTCTTTGCGTTTTCTCGTCTGAAGCCGGTGGTGTTTGAGCCTCTTAGCTAGGACCGTCGTGCAAGGCACTTCCGAAACCAGAAGAGAATCATGCTGACCCTGCAGCCCCGAGCCTCAACCCTGCATCCTAAACCCCAACCCTATATCCCCCTTGGTGGTTTTTTTTTTTTTTTTTTTTTTTTTTTTTTTTTTTTTTTTTTTTTTTTTTTTTTTTTTTTTTTTTTTTTTTTTTTTTTTTTTTTTTGTTCATATAAAACCCAAGGGGGATATTAAAAATATTATGTTGATTAAGGTTCTAAGGGGAGTAGAGAACCGTTAAGTCTGAACCTGCGCCAGAAGGAGGGATTTGGTGAGTCCTTCCACCGAAATCTGGCGGAGGCGAAGATCAGACACACACCTTCTGGGGCTGAGGGGGGCTGAGGAGTTTGAGGGTCCTAAACCCTAAACCCTGAACCCTAAACCCTCCAGGGCTTTGGGTTTGAGAGCCCTGAGTCCTGTGGGTTCCTCCCTGGGTTTTCAATGTCCTTTTCGCTGGGTTTTCAATGTCCTTTTCGCTGGGTTTTGGTTATGCTCTTCGCTGGGTTTTGAATGGCTGTCGCTGGGTTTTCAATAGTTTCGAATGTCCTGTGAAGTTCTGTGAAAACCTGTGAAAATCTGTGAAGACCTGTGAAGACCTGTGAATCCTTGACACCCCCCAACCCTGAACCCAATCTGTGTGTCCTCCTGTTTCGCTGGGTTTCTCTTACAGGTTCTGGGTTTTTGCAATGGATTCCGCTGGGTTCTTCGCTGGGTTTTTTGATGCACATTCAAGCATGTGGTTTCGCAGGAAAATGCCAATAGGTCGCATTTCGCTGGAAATGACCATGTGGATCCCGGTTTTCTCTGTGGCTGATGCATAGGGTATACATAAATATGCATATATCACCACAATGTAGCAGAAGTCTCATCGCATCACAGTGAGCTTTGCATCTGCAGTTCTTGGCTTAGTGTTTAGGGTTCAGGGTTTAGGGCTTGGGGTTGTGCTACCACCTTCCAGGCTTCAGGACTTCAGGACACTTTAGGGTTTTAGGGTTTTTAGGGTTTAGGGGTTTAGGGTTTAGGGTTAACAAGGTTCACGTCGTGGTGAGGGCCGGGCTCTGGCAGACTCCAAGGCTTTCGCGAGGTTTTGGGAGTTCAAGAAGCCTAACCCTCAACCCTAAACCCTAAACCAGGTTCCCAAACCCGTAGCCCCAAAGCTCTAAGCTTATTGACTTGCCGACCTATTGGAACTTAGAACTCGGTACATTCGACCCCCTATATATCAATGTCCTAGTCCCCCGCGAAGCACCAGCAAGTATGCCGCACGAGCAGTTCGAAACGGCAGTGAGTTGATGCACTTGTTGTCCCAACTAGTTGTTGTGTCATGCTGCGGTCTTCCGCAAAACTGGATTTTTTGCATTGCTTTAACCCTAAATCCTAAACCCCAAACCCTAAAGCCTTCAGTGGGTCCAAGGAATTTGGGGTTTAGGGGTTTAGGGTTTTGGGATCGCTTGAGTGATGCAGGTGTACAAAGAAGTGGAGACGGCCTTTCGGCAACAGCCGGCTCAGGCGGAAGACGTGCGCTGTGTGGGCTTGGGCTTTAGGCTTGGGGGCGGTGCGGGGCTTAGATTTAGGGTTTAGGGTTTCAAGGGGTCAAAAGAGAACCCTATCAGCACTGACAGAAAGCTTTAGGAAACTCGAATTTTAAGCCTAGCACTTAAGTCTCATAGCAGCCCAGAACTCTGTGTAGACCTTAAACCCCACGAAGGGTCTAAGCACTTCATGACATTGTTTGATTGCTAAATGCTCACAAAGATTTAGGGAGCTATAGAAGGTCATAAAGTTTGTTCTGCATCTGACATGTATTTGTGTTCCAAAATCAGGTCTTTTAGTGCATGTTCTATGCAGCTTTCAACAACGTCACGACCTCTAACCTGCTGCTCTATTGTTTCATTCCATGCTTTCGGTATGGGGTCGCCAATCACAAAGGGCCCGTAATAAAGACACCCGAGTAGTAAGATTCGCTTATAGCAAGGACCCCAAGAAGGTACCCCTAATTTCGGAAGCCCCCATATGACCCTAAACCCTAAATTGTACATGGCTAGTTCGAGAGTGCGACAAGAAGCCGCCCTTGAAACCAACTTATACCGTACTCTATGGCCTCACTGTATGGCTTGGGATGTTGCCCTTATACTAACAGTCCTTAATAGGGATTATAATCAGGGGTACTAAAATCCCAAAGGGGAACATCCCAATGTATAGCCTACTTCTCATAGAGCCGTGGCAACTTATGTCTTGTGCACCGAAAACCCCATAAACCCGAAACATCCGATACCCACTAGAACCCTAAAACCCCCTAACCCCTAAGCATCCCATACCCCCTGAGCGCCGAAAAACCTCAAACCTTCAAACCCTGAGCCCAAAGCCCCTAGACCCCTAAACCCTCAGACCCCTATAAACCCTAAACCCATAAACCTAAACCCGCAAGCCCTCAGCCCTTAACCCTAAACCCTAAACCCGAAGCCCTAAACCCTAAACCCTAAACCCTAAACCCTAAACCCTAAGCCCCTAAACCCCTAACCCCCTAACCCCCTAAAGCCTCAGCCCTCTCCAGGCTCCGGGAGGACCGACGGGGGCCTTGCTTTGGCAGACGGAAGCCTCCCAGCAGGCCCAGACAGAGGTTGCTTAAAGGGGTTTAGGGTTTAGGGTTTAGGGTTTAGGGTTTAGGGTTTAGGGTTTAGGGTTTAGGGTTTAGGGTTTAGGGGTACTCTAAAGGCCCCAAACCCGAAATCCAACCCATCACCACACGGTGGGGAGGGCGAAGCAAAACTAACCCACAACCGGCGGAGCGGGGGGGGGGGGGTGGGCGCGGGGGGGTGCTGTACAGCTGGGGGCGCGCGTGACCATATTTTAATTGGGCTATCGGGTTATAGGGCTATCACTTAGGACTTTTGGGGTTATGGGCAAAAAACCCTGCCTTTAGGTCAGGTATTGTTTGCGGATGTATAGGTTCTGATGTTGAAGGTGCCCCAGGGGTTAAGGGTTGAAAGTTTAGGGTTTACAGTTTAGATTGTAGCGTTTAGGGTTCAGGGTATAGCATGTTGGGTTCTGGGGCTGTGCAGATGGTTGCTTTCGGGTATAGAGGCTCGCTGAGAGGGTGTCACGGATGAGGTTTAGGCTGCCCAAGTGCTAGGTCCCAGCTCACGAGTGCTTCCGGCTCTTGGGATTTAGGGATTAGGGGACGTCCTGGATCTAACTGTTCTCACGCCACCTTCCTTCCAAGCACACACCTCCAACAAAGATGTGCTAACCCTAGCTATGCCCTTGGGCTATTTTACGCTGTCCCTTGTTGGGTTGAAGAGGATCATATTGAGGAATACTTTTCAGAGGGTTTTGAGGGCCATCCTATCTAGAAAGACCCTAAACCCTGAACTGTAAAACCCTGAGTAAAAGACCGGCCTGACCAGGAGTTGCATCGGGCGGTGCGATCGAGGAGGACCTGCGGCTCAGTATCTAGCATTGACGGAGCACCTGAAGCGAGCCCCAGGCCCTAAGCCCTAAACCCTAAACCGCAAACCCTAACCCATCTTAAGCCTCAAACCTTGAACCCTGTAAACCCTCAGACCGCAAACCCCAAACCCCAAACCCCAAACCCCAAACCCCAAACCCTAAACCCCAAACCCAAAACCCTAAACCCTAAACCCTAAACCTCAAACCCCCCCCCTCACTTAAAGACAGGAGCACTCCACTGCGCCGGGTCTCAGCGACGGCAGCCTTGGCGAACGAGATGGAGGCACGGAGCAACTTTTGGGGTTCGAGTCCCTTTGAGGGCTTAGCTGGGGTTTGGGGTTTAGGGTTTAGGGTTTCGGGTTTAGGGTTTAGGGTTTAGGATTTAGGGTTTGGGGTTTGGGGTTAGGGTTTAGGGTTGGGGTTTAGAGTTTGGGGTTCGGAAGACTCCGTCTCTTAGGCTGGGGAGTTTGAATCGGAGGGATCAGGTTTGGAGGGGTTTGAGGCTGGGATGGGGTGCCTGAGTTGTATATTTAGTGGTGCTATCAGGAAATACCCAGGCATTTGGACCCATCTGGAATCTCTAGTTCACTGTTTCTAAAACCCGGAGTGGGACCTTTTTTCCTTTTTTTTTGGGTTGGGGTTCCCTTAAATTCCCCGTAAAACGAAAAGGGAACCCTTCTTGTTCCTAGGTTACTCCTGGGTCGAGGTTTTGGGCCTCGGTTTTTTATTGTGGAACTAGGTGGCCCAAAACATACCATAGAATCAGGGGGAGTTCTTTATAGAATGGTACCAATGTGGCTTTCGCATGGTCGCTCGGCGGCTCACAATGCTAAACTCTAAACCTGCAAACCTTAAAACCCTAAGGGTTTCGGACGATAAAGCCCTGAACCCCTAGACCCTGAACCCTAGAGCCCGAAAGCCCGCATTACATGAAAGCCCTAAACCCCTAAACCCTAAACCCTAAACCCTAAACCCTAAATAAACTCTAAACCCTAAACCCTAAACCCTAAAGCCTCCGGAGTGTACGCACTATGAGAGGGACCCTCTCGAATCCTTTTGCAATTGGAGGGTTTCTGGCCCGTCTATGACTCTACCATAGAGCTTCAGGTCTTTTTTAGAGCCTTTAATAGTAATCAAAATCGGGTCTTGCGGGTTATTCTATAGTAGATTGATTTAAGGGTGGGGGGGGGGGTGGGGCGGGGTCTGAAAGTGCCGAGGCGCACTGTACGATTCTTAAAGCTTGGCGGGCAAGCGCGACATTCCCAAACCCTAAAAGCGCCTCAACCTTTGCTTAGCCTTACTAACCCCGAAAGGGTTTGCGAAAGCCCTGAAAACCCGAATCCCCTCAAGAGGGGTTCTGTAGGTGCTAGAAGAACCCTAAGCCCTGAACCCCTAAGCTGGTGATTTCTTGAGCGGTTCTAAACCCTAAACCCTAAACCCTAGTCCCCGGACCCTGTGCGAAGCCAGGTCATCGACATCTTCGACGATCGGGAGTTCCTGACGCAGCCCGTTAGCGAGACGAAGACACACGACATCATGAAGGCGGCACCTGCACTAAGCCCTTCAGCAGAAACCCTATAAACCCTATAAACCCCACAAACCCTATAAACCCTATAAACCCTATATGCCCTATAAACCCTATAAACCTAAGCCCGTCAGCACTCACAGGGTGTTCAGGGTTTACCGGGTTTGGGGCAAGAATTTGAGAGTTTAGGGTTTAGGGTTTAGGGTTCGGGGTTTAGGGTTTAGGGTTGAGTCACTCTTGGAGCTTCTTCTCATCGGCCCCAAAGCTTGAGACAGTGGGCTTCGCGAGATTAGGATGTAGGGTTTGGGGGTTTGGGGGTTTGGGGTTTGGGGTTTGGGGTTTGGGGTTTAGGGTTTAGGGTTTAGGAGCAACAGCATGGATCTCGTGCGCAAAAAAACACAAGCCTGATTGGATTCTTCTTCCGGAAGATGCTGCTCTGAGAAGTTAGTCCGGATCTCGTTGCAAAAGAACATCGTTTAGGGTTTAGGTTCTCGCCCTCAACCCACGAAAGAACAGACTTTCAGGGTTCTGGGGTCCGAATCTGGGTAGGCCCCTGGGATATGTCACATGAGTGTAGGGTTTAGGGTATAGGCCGTATAGGCAAAGCCCTAAACCCTAAACCCTAAACCCTGAACCCTAAACCCTAAACCCTAAACCCTAAACCCTAAACCCTAAACCCTAAACCCTAATCCCTAATCCCTAATCCCTAAACCCTAAACCCTAAACCCTAAACCCTAAACCCTAAACCCTAAACCCTAAACCCTAAACCCTAAACCCTAAACCCTAAACCCTAAACCCAACTCAACATTCCCATGATGCCAGGCTGTTGCCGAGGAGTCCTTCGTGTCGTCGTTGGCGCCCACGGAGAGCGTTCCCTGGCCGGCATGCTCTCGTCGTGGGGGGGGGGGAAGAGGGGGAAGGGGGTTTAGGGCTTAAAAGGTTTGGGGTTTGGGGTTTAGGGTTTGAAAGGTTTGGGGTTTAGGATTAGGGGGGGTTTAGGATTGAGGGTTTGGGGTTTGGGGTTGGGGGTTTAGGGTAAAAGGTTTGGGGTTTAAGGTTTAAGGTTTCAGATTTGCTTGGTACCCTAAACCCCAAAGCCATCCAAACTTTCTAAACCCTCTAAACCCTGTAAAACCTCTAAACCCTCTAGACCCTCTAAACTCTCTAAACCCCTCTAAACCCTCTAAACCCTCCAAACCCCGAAGACCCTGAAGGCCCTGAAGGCCCTAATTTGGAGTTAGCTCGAAGTTCGAAACTTCGGGTTTAGGGTTTAGGGTTTAGGTTTTCGGGTTTAGGGTTTAGGGTTTCGGGTTTAGGGTTCAGGGCGAAGCGCTCCAACCCCCTAAACACCGAATTATCCCTCTACGCCCCCTCAATCCTGACCCGAAAACTCCTCCAAAGCCCCGCAAAAGACATGGATCCCCATGAGCCCCTTAAACCCTAGACCCCCAAAACTCTTCAACCGGGACCTCTTGCCCCTCTACTAGAGGACCCTAAAGCTGCTAAACCCCCAAAGCCCTAAGATGCGACATTAAAACCCTAAACCCTAAACCCGAAACCCTTAAAACCCTACAGGCCCCGAACCTTAGGTTTAGGGTTTTGGTTCTAGGGTTTAGGAACTCTAAAACCCTTTACATCCTCAGCCGCTTGGCGTCACGGGTCGGGGCCCCAGGCAAAGTGCTAAACCCTAACTCCCCTAAAAAAGAATTACGGCTCTAAACCCTAAAGCCCTAAACCCCTAAAACCCTAAACCCCAAACCGTAAACCCTAAACCCTAAACCCTATGCCCCCCTTGGAGAAAAAAAAGCACGACTCCCAGCTTCAAATGGTGCCCCAAGGCAGTGGCCCTCCAGCGAGACATCTCTCAGGCCCTAAGGGCTGAGGTTGGGATGTTCCCCCCCCCTTCCCCCCTGTACAGGGTTTAGGGTTTAGGGTTTAGGGTTTAGGGTTTAGGGTTTAGGGTTTAGGGTTTAGGGTTTAGGGTTTAGGGTTTAGGGTTTAGGGTTTAGGGTTTAGGGTTAGGATGTTCCCTCCTGTACGAACAGTCCTTAATAGGGATTCGAATAGGGGAAACCATAATCCCCATTAAGGGCTGCTGGTATTAAAGGGGGAACATCCCAAGGTTAGTTGAGCCCTAACCCAAAACAATTAGGGTTTGGGGCTTTAGGGCTTTTAAGGTCCCCAGGGTGCTAGAGTTTAGGGTTTAGGGTAACACGAAGGGTTTTTAGGGTTCCAGGGTTCCAGGGTTCTGGGGTTTAGGGTTTTTGAGGGCTTTGAGGGTTCTCGGGGTTTAAGGCTTGAGGGTTTATAGGGTTTAGGGCTTTGGAAGTCTCCATGATTTTCACTGTTTTTGTTATTCTTACTTTGTTTTTTTTTTTTTTGGGGGGGGGGGGGGGGGGGGGGGAGGGGGGAGGGGGGGGAGGGGGGGGGGTGGTTAAGGGTCTTGGCGGGGTTTAGGGGTCTTTCGGGGTTTGCGGGCTCAAGCTTCCATGACGGCGATCCTGAAGTCAATTGTTGGGGACTCATGAGTGTAGTTTAGGGTTTAGGGTTTAGGGTTTAGGGTTTAGGGTTTAGGGTTTAGGGTTTAGGGTTTAGGGTTTAGGGTTTAGGGTTTAGGGTTGCATCCGTTCTTCATCCGGTAAGGGGGGTTAGCTGTGGGGCTAGCTGTGTGTGCAACTTCGACCCACGCCCCCCCCCCCCCCCCCCCCCCCCCCCCCCCCCCCTCCCCCCCGAACTCAAATCCTGTTCAAGGAGTCCCCTCCCTAAACCCTAAACCCTAAACCCTAAATCCTAAGCCTTAAGAAATCAACCCAACCCGGCACTTTCAACCCTGAGCCCCTTTAACCCCCTAAACCCCTTAACCTCCTAAACCCCCATGAACGCCCTAAACTCTGACCCCTAAACCCGAAACCCTAAACCCTAAACCCTAAACCCGAAACCCTAAACCCGAAACCCTAAACCCTAAACACCCCAAAACCGCCTCTCAAAGACGTGCTTCCTCCAGGCACGGCAACTCAAGGAGGAGCGAGATGTGGCGGCCTGGCCGTTTTAACAGCTGTTGTTAAGGGTTTAGGGTTTAGGGTTTAGGGAGGGCTTAGGGCTTAGGGCTTAGGGCTTAGGGCTTAGGGCTTAGGGCTTAGGGCTTAGGGCTTAGGGCTTAGGGCTTAGGGCTGCTTAGGGCTTAGGGCTTATTAGGCTTATTAGGGCTTAGGGCTTATTAGGGCTTAGGGCTTATTAGGGCTTAGGGCTTATTAGGGCTTAGGGCTTATTAGGGCTTAGGGCTTGTTAGGGCTTAGGGCTTATTAGGGCTTAGGGCTTATTAGGGCTTAGGGCTTGGGGCTTAGGGCTTAGGGCTTAGAAAGATTTCGGGGGTTCAGGGTTTAGGGATTTTGTGTTTAGGGGTGTAGAAAGATGTAGCGGCTTAGGGTTGAGGGTTTAGGAGTTTAGGAGGTTCGGGTTTATATTCTAGGGGTTTAGGGTTTTAGTTTTTTGGGGTTCGGGGTTTAGGACTAACCCTAAACCCTAAACCCCAAACGGGTTAGCTTCAGCAGACCCACATCGAGGATCCACGTGTTCATAGCCCATGAGGAGCGCACTGTCGGTGCTCATCAAAGCCTTGACAAGCCCTAAAGACCTGAAACCCTAAACCCTAAATCCTAAGCCCTAGACCCTAAACCCTAAGCCCTAAACCTTAAGGAGCGTGTACAGGTCCCTTCCAAAAGACCTGCTGTGTGGGTTTTCAAAGGTCTCCTATGCTTTCCCCCCGCCATTGAGAACTCCCAAGAATTTTGCATTTGCGTTCAGGGTTTAGGGTTTATAAGGCCCAGAGTCCCAAACGCTACACTAGGCGGGGCGTCGGGTGTTCTCGAGTCCCTTACGATGGCCCCTTACCTTCCTTAAAGGGTTCGGAAGTAGGGGCCCCTGGGTGTGATAGGGTATATAAGGGGGTCCCAGTTAAGGGCCCACACTAAGGGACCATACTGGCCACCCTAAGGAGCTGCTCCGCCGTGTGCATTCGATGCTTATTTTCGGGAAATCTCAACTACTGCCCTAATGCCAAGGTTTGGGGGGGGGGGGGGGAGGAGGTTGGGCGGGGTTTGGGCGTTGCTGTGAGCTAGGGGCAGAAAGCGATCGACCCGAATCACTAAGCCAGAGCCCGAAGTACTTTCAAGGATGAGGAACTAGGCTGCCAAACCCTATAAACCAAGAGTGCTCGTATCAAAATTCACGCACCGAGATGAGGACGTCCAACGTCTGAAACCTGGGGGCACGGCTTTTGCAGTCTGAACGGCATGAGTACTATAGGGGTCGGAATAATTACTAAAAATATTCCCTTATGGTCCCTTTATAATCGTACTATAATAACCCCCAAAGCCCTGTTATTAAGGCCCCCCATAGTATGACGCTATCGTCTGCTCGGAGGCCTGGCCCATCTGCGTCTTGTGTGTAATTGGTCACTGCCGAGTAAGGCATTCCGTTTTGAATTGGTGCTTGCGCTCGCCGATCTCGGACATGAAGACAACTTGTGTGAGCCGCGGACACTTTCGGCTACTTGCGCTTCCGCATCACGGACGAAGCGCACCGTCAGCTGCACATTTTGGCACTCAGAGTCCGTGATGGTGCAGTCACTGTCGCTCGGAGGTTCGCAAGAAGTTAGGCACTGCTTGAAGATTCTTCCTGGCTTGAGCCTTTAGGTAAATCACCTGGCAATCATCATGGCTCCGTGGCAAAAACTCCAGCAAGCACGCCTTGTAAGCCGACCTTCAACCTGACCTCATATCATGGAAGCCTTAAAGCCAATGCGCAGAAAGGGGGCAGACTGACGACGGTGTAACGGGCCTTTCGGAATGGAGCTCTCGGTTTGAAGGGATTTCAGCGCCCGACTGTGTGAGTGTCAGGGGGTTTTGGTGCTCCTATGCCTCTAAATGTTTCAGGAGACCTGATGCAGTTTGAGTGCAAAACCATAGGCTATAACTGTTTGGCATTTTTTATGGGCTACTCTGCGGCTGACCGAAGCGGCAAAAAAGTCCTTGAAAAGCATTTTGACAGGCAGGGAAGACCTAGTTTTATGTGGAGTTATATAGGTTCACGTGTGGTAGAAGTACGGCAAGGTTGGTTGACAAACCGCAGTCAATGTGGTGATAACCCCAAGACCGACCCTAAACCCTAAACCCCAGACCCAAACCCTAAACCCTCAACCCCAAACCCTAAACCCTAAACCCCGAGAGCACTCCGAGGTGGAGAGATGTCTGATGAAACCTTGCGCCTGGAACTTGTGCTTGAGGAGCCGTTGGGTCTTTGACCTGAGGTTCAGGGTTTCGGGTTTAGGGTTTAGGGTTTAGGGTTTAGAGTTCAGGGTTGTTAGTATAGGGGGGAACATCCCAACCTAAACCCCAAGCCCAAGCCCCAGACCCCAAATCTTGTTAGAAGGCCTTCAAGGGTCACACCTTTACACTGAGGCCCGAAATCTTAATCCTTGAATGTCCAGGCAAAAATCCAGGAACTTCGGGATTTAGGGCTTGGGCTTTAGAGTTCCTTGCTGTTGGGGTTTCATGCTGACAAGGCTGCTTTCTGCTTTTTGCGGGCACTGCCGTTCACAGACAGTCTTTGAAAATGAAACCCGCAGGCTTCTACACCTTGAACCTTGAAAATTCTTTGAACCCTAGACCTGGGTGCGGACCCTAAGTATGCCCTATCGCCCTAAACTTTGAAAAAGATTCCTTACACTCTGCAAGCCTCAAGCCGCAAACCCGCAACCCTATTTGGGGAGAGGATTCATCTTGTGATGGCCGTGTGCTACGCCACGACTGCGTGTGGCGAGCTCCTGCTTCAGTCGCTAGAGGCGAACTGAGAGCTCGCAGTTTTTGTTGGGGCGTGAAGCTAAACACTAAACCCTAAAAACCTAAAGCGTGGTATAGGACGACTGTTTGGGGCAGGTGGACAAGCTTTGGAGAAAAGGCTGGTTCCGGTCGTTATCGGTTCCTCTTCGCTGAACAAGGCTCAAGACTGAAAGGCCTACAACCCTATGACCCCTAAATCCCTGAACCTCTGGACTAGGCTGATTCAGCTGTTTAGGGTTGGGGGAGTTTCGGATGAAAGTTTTGGTCTAACTCCTTCGGCTTTTCTTGGTGCTGCTCGGTATGCAAGGAATGCATGACTGGGATATTCTTACTTAAAAACCCTTAAACCCTACTGTCGCGAATACGACGCTTGCCGGCATTAATTTTGTTCATTTCTCTAGATTAAAGTCCCTCTCAGGGTCACAAGTGCGCATATAGGCGGCCCTCTTCAGTCAGGGTGCCCAAAATGGGACCATCATTTTGAGAACTGATCATGTGTGCCCTAGACCTGGGACCCTCTTTACCTGCAGTTTTTTGGTTTCTTATACCTACTATAGAGGGTAGTTACTAATCCCTTCCCCCTTTCATTCAACGCCTTCCCCCCTAATTATAAAAATCGTTTTCCGGAAAATCCTCCCTAAATCACCCCTACAATATAAAGGGATTACTAATCTGTGGGTAAAAAGGGTCCCAGGAACCCTAAACCCTAAAACCTAAACCCTAAACCCTAACCCTAAACCCAACAGTAGCTGAATTTAGCATGGCCAGGTCGAAGGCGTCGCTGGGCGTTTGGCTTCTTGCCTGAGGTCTTCTCTAAAGGGTTTAGGGTTTAGGGTTCAGGGTTTAGGGGGTTTCGAGTTCCAGCCTCTTTTCTCTGGTAGCGCCTTGGGGTTGGGGATTAGGGTTTAGGGTGTAGGGTTCAGCAGCTCCGGATCGAGCATTTTCATAGTAAAGTTATATATACGGCTCTGATGCAACACCCACCCCGCCCAGAGAATCGCATAACATTCACAACATAAAGAGTATCACTCCAATCAAGCAACAAAGTCCGACATCTTCGAGATGCTCATAGGTCATACATGCCCTGTTGTTTAAGCTGTAGCTTTCAAATCTAAGTCGACTCTCAGCTTGATGTCTTAGCTTTACTTCATGGCCTCAAGCTATTCCATCCAAGAAACCCTAAACCCTAAACCCTGAACCCTGAGTCCTCTGCCCACTGCTTTACTTAAAATGGGCTGTTCCGGGGTTTCGGGACTCACCGGCATGGATATCTTTGCCCCCGATTCCGACAGCGAGGCATCCAACAACTCGCACCGGCAGCACAGTGTAGGGTTTAGGGTTTAGGTTTAGGGTTTAGGGTTCAGGGTTTCGGCCACCCAAGAGAACGGACCTCCATCCAGTGGCTGCGAATTTACCAGGTGGCGTCGGATCGTCCCGATACCATGACTGTCCACCGCCGAAATCAAACCGGACCAGCGAAAGGCAAGCCGTGCGCCCTTTCCCTTTGAGTTTTAACTTGCCACTGCATCTCCTGCGCGCTGACTCCAATCATACAACAACTTTCTACTCACAAAGACTTGTCTATAGTCAACCCTCCTGCTTAGCAAGTCCCCTCCCCACCCTCGAACATCATACCCCCCAAACCCCAAGCCCTGAATTCTAACCCCAGGCCTTGAGGCCCTGAACCCTAAACCCAGGCTTAGAAGCCCTGAAGCCCCAAGCGCCAGGCCTTGAGACACTGAAACCCTAAACTCCAGGCCTTGAGGCCCTGCTGAGTTAGGGCCGGCTTACTGGCAGCCTTCATGACAACATCCTTGTCGAAATTGCAAATTACCCCTAAACCCTAAACCCTAAAACCAAACGGGACCCTCTGCTACGGAGCCCTAAACCCAGTCCCCAAACACTCAGCCGTGAAATTTTACAAGCATACCCCCGACATCCTCAACCACCGCAACCCCTACCAGTACTAAGGGCCCTTCACCCACCCCTGCGCTCGCAGCTCTCAACTCCTAAACCCCCTAGACCGCCCTAAGCAGTGTGAACCCTAAACCCCCTAGACTCTCACTCTTTGGAGTTACAGGTTTCAGGGCTTTAGAGGCTGAGGTCCTAGGCATTTCGGGTGCCCGACTACAGCCCCAAAGCAGAGGATTTATACCCAACATACCCTAAGTCTTAGGCCCGACCCCCAAAACCCTAAACCCTAAACCCTAAACCCTAAACCCCATTCGTGGGCCCCAAGCTGGCTGAGGTTCCCTCTGAACACCTTTGGAGCGCTTACAATGCGGGCGAGGCGCAGGGTTTAGGGTTTCGGGTTTAGGGTTTGGGGTTTGGGGTTTCGGGTTTGGGGTTTGGGGTTTAGGGTTTGGGGTTCAGGGCAAGGGTTTGGGGTTTAGGGTTGGGCTTGGGGTTTGGGGGTTCAGGGTTTTGGGGGGTTTGCAGGAATGGCAGGGTTTGTCGGGTTTGTCGGGTTTGTCGGGTTTGTCGGGTTTGTCGGGTTTTGGGTACAGGGTTTAAGTTTAGGGTTCAGGGTTCAGTCACTTTTTGTTGGGATGAGGGTTTCGGGTTCAATATGGAGCCATAGTGGGCTTCAGTTCTTCTTCAAAAAGGTCGCTTTCAGATGTTGGTTTGGAGCATTTCCTACAATATTTGAATTTGGGAACCTGGTTTTTTGGCCTTGAACCCTAAACCCACAAGCCACTAAACCCCTAAACCTCACCCTGAACCCACTATGGCAGTGTAGACCCCAAACAGCGAGACCACGTGAGCCATGTGAGTCCAGAAGTCCAGAAGCAAGAGCTGTTTTCGCATCTTCGCGGAGCCAGACATCCAAAAAGTCGACGACACCTTCGGGTTTCGAGGACGGCATGGCCACGCCGGCGCCTAGGTGGGAGCGCGATGTGCTTCCCTAACCCCTAACCCAAACCCTAAACCCTAAACCCTAAACCCTAAACCCTAAACCCTAAACCCTAAACAAATGTGAGCAGGCCTTGAGAAAGCCCATGAACATCAACCTGTCGTTATAGTCCTTCTTAAGCCCTGTGCGTTACTGTTTGGGGAACTAAACCCCCTAAGACCCCAAAAGCCTCAGAAACCCTAAACCCTATACCCTAAACCCTAAACCCTAAACCCCTAAAACCCCAAAAGCCCCTGACCGGGGGACTTGCCTTGCTGCCAGGTCCTCGGCGGCATCATCTGGCGCGGGGTCCCGGAAGGTTCAGGGTTCCGACTCTTGGGGTTTCCCGCTGGGATATTTTTTAGGGACTATCATAAACTTGTATGGGGGGTGCTTACAGGGCAAGGCTTACAGGGCAAGGCTTGCAGAGTTTGAAGGCTTTTTAAGGGTCTTTGGTTTCTAGGGTTTGTCAAAGTGCATGGCACCTTCTTCCCAGACCGTTCATGGAGGATCCCGAGAGTCACACCTTAAAAGAACTGCATTACATAGGCCAGAAATGCACCCTAAACCCTAAACCCTAAACCCGCAAACTCCCGATGAGAACTGGGCTGTTTCTTGGGGGAATCTTAGGGAACCTGAGGGAGGGCAGTAGGCCGATTTGAAGTAATACGCTTTGGAGCCCCTTCCCGTACAAGTTGCCGCTCCTTCTCTGGCATGTGTACAGTATAGATCAGACGAACCTGTTCAACAAGCCCTAAACCCCAAACCCCAAACCCCAAACCCCAAACCCTAAACCCTAAACCCTAAGCCCTAAACCCTAAGCCCTAAACCCTAAACCCCAGGTTTAGGTGGAGCCTTGGGTGCATATTCTCGTTTAGGGTGATTTCCGCAAAATAGGGGGGGGGGGGTACCCTTTTTGGGGGGATCCCTTTAAGGGGATTCGATCTTTCTGTTTGGGGTACACGGGAGCACCTCACGTTCACAACTGGGCTACCTTGCCGTGGCCCGTGCTGGTCAACCCGGCTCGTCCACCGCTGGCACTCTTCGACTTCCGCATGCCGCCAAGACCGACGGAGGGTTCAAGCCGAGCATCACCTGGATCGCCTACAACACCTCCAGTCCTCGAGAGTGACTAGCTCACTCTGGGGGTTGCTTCCAGAGCTGACTTTGCAGCATGCGGGCTGTCCCTGGAAAAAGTTCGATAGAGACCTCAGTGACTGCCCTTGCTGTCCTGTTGCATACGAGTGTGAATGCGCTGTGCACGTCTTGCACTGCTTACCCACGCCTTCAAACCTTAACGCCCCCTAACACCCTACATAAACCATAAACCCTCACAACCCAAAGACCCTACAAACCCTACAAACCCTAAACCCCCTAAACCCCCTAAACCCCCCTAACTCTGAAAACCTATACAACCCACAGCCGCACGATAAACCCTTCAATGAGTAGAAAAAGTCGAGGGCGTTGAGGGCTGTAGGGCCAGTAGGGCCAGCAGGGCCAGTAGGGCCAGTAGGGCCAGTAGGGCCAGTAGGGCCAGTAGGGCTCAGAGAGCCGAGGGTTAGGGTTTAAGCTTTCGGGTTTAGGGTTTAGGGTTTAGGGCTAGTCGGACTGAGAGTTTAGGGTGTGCGGGGGATCATGTTTATTCTGGGCCCCACGTGTATCGGATTTCGGACCCTAAAGCCTTAACCCTGAACCCTGAACCCTAGGATCGAAACCCTAAACCCTAAATCCTAAACCCTAAACCCTAAACCCTAAACCCTAAACCCTAAGCCCTAAGCCCTAAGCCCTAAGCCCTAAGCCCTAAGCCCTAAGCCCTAAGCCCTAAGCCCTAAGCCCTAAGCCCTAAACCTAAAACCCCAAAGCCTCAAAACCCTCAAACCCTAAAACCCTAAAACCCTAAACCCTAAACCCCTAACCCTTTGCTCTAGGCTCTAAACCCTAAACCCTAGACCCTAAACCCTAAGCCGCGGGTCGGTGTTTAACGTGAGGTCCCTGTAAGCCTTCTTCGTTGTTTTCTGTTTTTTTTTGTTTTTCTGGTCACTGCCGGGGTTGCTGCATCAGGCTCGCACTGCCCGGGACTTAGATTCCCAAGCTTTCCGAACAGTTTCAGGGTTCAGGGTTTCGGGTTTAGGGTTTCGGGTTTAGGGTTTGGGGTTTAGGGTTTAGGGTTTCAGGGCTGGGTTTCAGGGCTGGGTTTCAGGGTTTTAAGGTTTTATGTGTTCAAGGTTTTAGGGGTTTAGGGTTGAGGTGTTTAGGGTTTCGGGTTTTAGGGCTTTAGGGTTTTGGGTGATTGGGGGTTTGAGGGTTTTGGGGGTTTTGCGGTTTGGGGTTTTAGGGTTTGGGGGGGTACAGGGTTTGGCTTTTGGAGCCTGCTGTCACACCCTAAACCCTAAACCCTAAACCCCAAACCCTAAACCCTAAAAAGGCCACCATCTTGGGCGGCTATAAGGGGGGGAGGAACGAGACAAAAAAGCCCTCAACACCCCTGAACCCCCCAAAGCCCCCAGAACTCCCAAATCCTCTTGGAGGTTCAGGGTACTTATAACCCCAAGTATAAGTGCACCTGTAAGCCCCCTAAGTCCCCTAGGTCGGCTATACGTAGATTTATAATTATGGCTATAAGTACCGATGAACCTCCAAGCTGAACCCCCAAAGCTCTAGACTCTAACACCACAGGGGTCCTGAGACGTCCTCCGCTCTCTGGGCCATCCACCGAGGGCTTGGTTTAACCCCTATAGGGTTTAGACCCCCGAACTCCGCAACCCGAAACCCTAACCCTACACCCGAAGCCCTCTATCCCGTGCTTGAACATTTAAGCTCTACGAAGGCCTAGAGCAGTCAGTGGCTGGTTCAAAACCCTCATCCCCAAGCCCCAAAGTCTAAACCCTGAATACCCTAAACCCTAGGGCCTCGCCTCTCAACTTGTATTCCCCTTGGTGCCCTCAACCTGTGCCCGACTTGACGCCCCAAAATGCCCTCTGCCTACGGGCCTAGGGAGCACTTTTTCAGGTTGATTTAGGGTTTAGGGTTTTAGGGTTTAGGGTTTGGGGTTTAGGGTTTAGGGTTTAGGGCCCCTGAGGTCCTACGGCCTCCCACCCAACCTGCTGATGGCGACGTCGCAGGCATTCCGCACATGACTTGGTGTGGGATATGGGGGTTGAATCGGGTTTAGGGTTTGGGGTTTGGGGCTTGGGGTTTGGGGTTTAGTGTGCCTCAAGCCCGGTATTTGCCATAACTTACCGTAACCCCTAAAACCCTTAGTATGGGATATGGGGTTCAAGAAGCCCAAAAACGCTACGCCCCTTAATCCCTATAAACCCCTATAACCCCTCCTAAAAGCCCCAACCCTAAACCCTAAACTCCAAACGCCATTATAAGCCCCAAACCCTAAACCCCAAACCCCAAACCCTAAACCCTAAACCCTAAACCCTAAACCCCAAACCCTAAACCCCAAGCCCCGAACCCCCGTGCCCCTGGCAGGGCCTCGCGATGGGATCCTTTCTCTTGCTACCGCTGCTTCCGGAGCACCTCTTAGAGGCGCGCTGGTCCGGGCCCCGGAGGGGATGCCAGAGGGGGGTTTAGGGTTTCGGGTTTAGGGTTTAGGGTTGAGGGTTTAGGGTTTAGGATTTAGGGTTAAGGGTTAAGGGTTAAGGGTTAAGGGTTAATTAAACCCTAAACCCGGTTTCGTAGTTCAGGGTTCAGGAGTTTCGTTGAGTAACCCTAAAAACCCTAGACCCCTAGGGTTTAGGGTCTACTGTTAAGGGCGACGCTCCAAACAAGTCTGGGTTTAGGGTTTAGGGTTCAGGGATAAACCCCACTTGAACCCCGTGTATGGGATCAGGACTGAGGCTTTCTTCGTCCAAAGGTCGTTCTCCCCACAACCCGCACTTTAAGTGAGGTTGCCACTTGGTCTCGTAGCAAGCAGGTGGTCGGGGGTCGGTACGCGGACAGTACAAATAGCTCTGAAGATTTGGGAAGCAGAAGGCACATGAGCACATTTGCTACAATAAATCTTCAAGGCTTTTCAGGGCTCCACATATACGTGGGAGCAAGATCTCGCGCGCTGAAAGCCCCCGCTGCAAAGTAAGAACAGCTGCTTGACCAACTTCATTGCGATGTTCCCTAGCGCTTAAACCCAAAACCCTAAATAGGGCGAGGGTTTAGGCGCTGAGGGTTGAGGTTAGAGAAGGATGACCTATTAGAGTTCTTCTTGTCCGCATTTTTTGTTCGGGTATAGATAGCCGTTTTCTCGTTTTGTTTTGTTTTCTTTATTTTTTGGTGGCAATCCCAGTTTAGTTTCGGAAATCCACGCCTATTTGCGGTCCAAAAGATATGGAGAGTGAGCGAGAGAAGCTGCAACACCCGCAGCGCATCTAAGCGCTTCGCCCATAACACTCTAGACCCTAAACCCTAATCCCTAAACCCTAGACCCTAAACCCTAAACCCTATGCCCTAAACCCTAAACCCTAAACCCTAAACCCTAAACCCTAAACCTTAAACCCTAAACCCTAAACCCTAAACCCTAAACCCTAAACCCTAAGCCCTCAACCGACCTTTAAGTCCCGGACTTGAAAGCTCAAGGTCGATCCTGTCCTTCGCCGCTGTTTCTGGAGCTGCCGGGTTGAACTTGAGTTTACTAGCCCAGAGATACCTTTTTGTTTAGGGTTTCGGGTTTAGGGTTTCAGGTTTCGGGTTTAGGGTTTAGGGTTTAGGGTTCGTGGGGAGTTTAGGGTTTAGGGTTTAGGGTTTAGGGTTTAGGGTTAGTGGTGAGTTTAGGTTTAAGGTTTGGGGTGTTAGGGCTTAGTAGCCCAGCGGTACCTTTTTTTTTTGGGTTTGGGGTTTAGGTTTAGTGGGGAGTTTAGGGTTTAGGGTTTAGGGTTTAGGGTTTAGGGGTTGGGGAGTTTAGGGTTTAAGGTTTAGGGTTTAGGGTTAGGGTTTTAGGGAGTTTCGGGTTTTGGGTGTTAGGGCTCAGCAGCCCAGTCGTACCCTTTTTAGGGTTGAGGGTTTCGGGTGTAGGGTTTAGAGTTTAGGGTTTAGGGTTCGGAGTTTAGGGTTTGACATGTTAGCTTGGTAGCCCAGCGGTACCCCTTTTAGGGTTTAGGGTTGGAGTCTGGGGTTTAGGGTGTTAGGGCTTGGTAGCCCAGTGGTACCCTTTTGCCCTTCTTTTGGTCCAAGGGCCTTATAAAGCAGCCAACCCCAAAAAGGGTGCCCGTTTAATATTGAGCATAATAATACTTACAATAATGAGAACAATTTACAATCATAATAAGAAGAATTAATAATAATAAGATGAAGAAGCATAAGAATAAGAATGCTTATTGGTATTATGATTATTACTATACAACAAAAATATGAACAATAATAATATTCATAATAATAATTATAACAATACTACTGATAATGTTTCTGGGCCACCAAGTTAAGTTTTTTGGGCTTTAGGGTTTTGGGGGGCTTTAGGGCTGCAGAAGTTTTAGGCTTGCAAAGTTTTCGGGCTCTAGGGTTTTTAGGATTTTATGGGCTTTATTAAGTTTAGGGTTTCAGGGCGGGGAGTAGGGTTCAAGGTGGAGGCCCGAGGATAAATCAACAAAGTTGGGGTCTCAATCAGAGCTTGAGAGCTTCCTGGTGCAAGTTTAGGACTCGAAAGGGGTTTCCCCTAGTACCCCAAGCCTCAAAGCAAGCAAGCCCCACGGACGTAATACCTTCAACCCCTGCAAAGAACCACAAGACCTAAATGAACTGACATGGCCCTCCGCTCTTAAGCCCCAAACCTCAAACCGCGAGCCCAAACAAACGCACTTTCAACCCCCAAGCCCTAAACCCTAAGCCCTAAATCGTCCGGCAAAGGTCCAAAGCTCTTCCAGGTTGCTATTCCTGATCTGGACCACCGAAGGGCGCACGTAGTCTTTGGGGGTTTAGGCTTTACCAAAAACACAAGGGCAGTTCTATGGGCCCTTGATATGGTCCCTTACGTCCTCTAAAGGGTTCTGAAGTATGGGCCCTTGGGTTGTAAGGCGTATATCAGGGGTATGTAAGGGGTCCCCTCTTAAGGGCCCATACTAAGGAGACCGTGCAACTCCCCCAAGAGTTTATCGGCTCTATCGGGTTCAGGGAATTTAGGGTTTAGGGTTAACCCTAAACCCTAAACCCTAAACCCTAAACCCTTAGAGTGCTCAGATGTGATGCCCGAAGTTATGGTCCGGTGTGGGGTGCCTTAAAGAAACGCACCGGTCTTTGTCGTAAGGGCAGGGTACACAGAAAGGGGAAGCTACCGTTAGGGTTTAGGGTTTAGGGTTTAGGGTTTAGGGTTTAGGGTTTAGGGTTTAGGGTTTAGGAGTTTATAGGGTTTAATCAGGTTTCGAGTTTAGGCTACACAAACTGTGTAACCGACCATGATCTTGTGTCAATTTCCTGGACCCTGAACCGAACCCTGTCACCCCTTGCGCACAGTTTCGTTTGCCACATTTTCGTTTGCCCCGTTTGCACCTTAAACCCTTTCGTGGAATCCTGACCCTAAACCCGAAACCCTCAACCCTCAGGCCAAAGCTTAAACCATTTCGTAGAATCCTAAACTCAAACCCTCAACCCTAAACCTTAAACGCATAGGCTCCTGAAAAATTCCCGACGTAGTTATAATCGTCAGGATGCTTGACATCCCCTCGCCCAATAGTAGAATATCCCCCCCATGGATAAAGCATACTATGCTCTACAGTGGGAAGTATTGTTCATGTTTGGTAGCTTCGCCAAACGATTCTCGTGCCCTAAACCCTGAACCCTAAACCCCAAACCCTAAACCCCAAACCCTAAACCTTAAACCCTAAATCAAGAAAAAGCAACATTCCCGGGTACCCTGAACCCCCTGTCAGAACGCCGGCAGGAATTTCAACGAGGAGCTCCAGCACGGCTTCCAGGCCAGGGTTTAGGGTTTAGGGCTTAGGACTTAGGGTTTAGGGTTTAGGGTTAGGGTTCAGGGTTCAGGGTTCAGGGTTCAGGGTTTGGGGTTTGGGGTTTGGGGTTTGGGGTTTGGGGTTTGGGGTTTGGGGTTTGGGGTGCGCGTTCGTTGCGGCATGGGGGAGCTTTGGGGGTTGGGGTGTTTAGGCTTTCTTGGGGTTCCCGCCAGCCTAAACCTTATATGGGGGGTTCCGAAATTAGGGGTACCTTCTCGGGGTCCCTTATGAAAAAAGGGAATCCAAATAGTCTACTATTTGGGGGTCTATTTTAGGGGTATTGTTTTTTTCGTAAACCTCCAGATGGTCATTTCTCCATATTAAGGTCCCTTTTTTTCAGTACCCTAGCAACTTCGGGGCCGCCTTATAAAGGTAACTTTTAGAGAGCTGACCCTACAGGGTGGGCCCCCTTACTATACTAACTGTAGTTAAGGGACTTATAACCTAACTTAGGGTCCTTATAACCCAATTTAGGGCCCTTATAACTCTACTTATAACTAGGGGGCCCCACCCTGTATGCCCCCTTACACACCCTGTAACACCATCTAAGCGCCTTGGAGAGGGGGCAGGTTTGTGGGGTTTTGCGCTTGGCGCCAGTCCAAAAGTGCCGAAGCCTCAATAGAACAGGCAGATCTAGGGTTAAGGGTTTATGGCTTAGGGTCGAAGGTTGAGGGAACAGGCTATTTTGGGCTTCGGGTCCTGCCTGTGTTTTTTTTTTTTTGCTTGTTTTCAGGTCTTCAGGTGCTATGTCAGCACTACGGGTGCTTCGTAACAGTTGGGCTCACGGTTCAGCGAGCTGCCACTCAAGTACAGCCTGATTCGTTCGGTTTGAGGTTTTCCGTTTCAGTGGCGCTGGTTATCCCTCAAGCCAAAAAAAGGCCGTAAGCCCTTGGAACTCCGATAGAGTCTTCTTTCGGAAACGCTTGAAATCTGAAATCTCTGCCTAGTCCTTGGTGAGGACCTTCTAGACCACCTTCACAAAAGTATCTCACATAATATGGGCTGTACGTATCGTAGCTATTTGGTGAGGTTGCTTATGGTTCCTTAGAGCGCGTCGCAGCCTTCTTCTTCGACACGCGGTGATGGAATGTGATGCCTAGCTGCAGGCTACTGGACTGCGGTGGAAATGCAGGCGATCTTCCCGAAGAACCGAGACCTGTTCTACGAAGCACATCGCTCTACTTTCCCACACGCCTCCATGCAGACTGCGAACACCTACCTACTTCTTCCTCATCAGCTGTCCGCACATCGCGACGAATCTGCATGCTCACAGGCAAGCGGCCAACGCCTAGGGTTTAGGGCTTCGGATTTAGGGTTTAGGGGAGAATTTAGGGGTTCAACAGTATGGGTGGTTTTCGGGTTTAGCGTTGAAGCTTTTGGTTTCCGAGTTCTACCTCCCAAGGCACCCTCGCAGGGTTCAGGGTTGAGGCAGTGTGCCCTAGACCCTGAACCCCCCCCCCCCCGGGCCAATTGAACATGTAGGTCACCTTTAGGGTTTAGGGTTTAGGGTTTAGGGTTTAGGGTTTAGGGTTTAGGGTTTAGGGTTTAGGGTTTAGGGTTTTAGGGTTTTAGGTTTAGGGTTTAGGGGTTTAGTATTTGGCCTGGTTCAAGCTACTAAACCCTAGGCCCGACCTCGGGGTTCAGGGTTTTAGGGTTACAGAGTTATAGGGTTTTTGCCTTATAGCGTTATAGGGTTCTAGGTCTTGGTAAAGTTCAGGGCTTTATAGCGTTTAGCGTTTTAGAGTTGTAGGTTTTTAGGGTTTAGGCTTTCTTTTTGCCCGAAACCCCAAACCCCAAACCTCAAGGGACTACAGCACCTTTTTCAGGGACCCTGATGGGTCATTCAGGGAGTATTTGGGGACTACTTAGGTATGTAGGGACTATTCTGTAAGGTATGTATGGGGGTGATATAGGTAGGGCTCCCTCAACCTCAAAATGGCAAGTTTGGGGATGTAGAGTTTCGGGTAGTTTAGGCTTTCTTATTTTGCACGAAACCCTAAACCCTAAACCCTAAACCCTAAACTCTTGGCAGGTTGCGGTGTGGCGCTTGGGCCTCCTGGAGGGCCTCCGAAGGGCCGTGGCGTGGCTGGCGCTGGCGATGAGCTACGCCGCCTGGCATGCGTGGTTAGGATGTAGCTCCTAAACCCTAAACCCTAAACCCTAAACCCTAAACCCTAAACCCTGACAGGTTTAAGGAGTCTTGCAACCCTAAACCCCAAGCCCGCCCTGAATCCTAAGGCCCTAAACTCCCGAACCCTGTTTTATGCGGGGGGGGTGGTTGTGAAGGTTCCAGGACTTGGGGGGGATTCAGGGTTGTGCTCTTGCAAAAGGGCTTCTTAAGAATACGAAGCACTTCTGGACCCCGAAGTATTTAGGGGTCGCTTATGTACTTACAATCTGCTACTTAAAAGGCGAACATCCCTACTTGACACGAAGCAAGCCCAGGGCTCGGCTTTCACGGTTGCGGGGAGTTTGGTGAAGGATCCCCCGCCCTTGCGTGCAAGGGTTGTAGGGTTTAGGGTTTAGGGTTTAGGGTTTAGGGTTTAGGGTTTAGGGTTCGGGGCACCCTAAGAGTTCGTGTGGGCGCCTGATTCCCAGTAGTTCGTTTAATGAGTTCCTCTCGAGTGGGTTCATGTTGTGGCTGTTCCGGCCGCCTTGAAACCTCCGAGCAAGACCGCGTTCACACCGACGCGCCCTTGGTGCTCGAGGGACTTCGGGACAGGTCTTTGGAGCTCGGGCGCGACATGGGCATGAAATCTCTGATGCCCAGGAGCCATGAGGGTTTAGGGTTTAGGGTTTTATGGTTAGGGTTTAGGGTTTAGGGTTTAGGGTTTAGGGTTTAGGGTTTAGGGTTTAGGGTTTAGGGTTTAGGGTTTAGGGTTTAGGGTTTAGGGTTTAGGGTTTTATGGTCAGGGTTTTAGGGTTTAGTGTTTAGGGTCTTCCCCGAAACAGCGGAAAAAGCACGTGAGCTCTTTAGAGCGGGGGGACGAGCAGCACTGGAGGCGCCCCAGGCTGGAGAAGCCACGTTGTCGTAAGCCGCCGGCTGGCCTCTTCCACCTCTCTGCCAAGAGCTGTGAAGAGGTTTAGGGTTTAGGGTTTAGGGTTTAGGGTTTAGGGTTTAGGGTTTAGGGTTTAGGGTTTAGGGTTTAGGGTTTAGGGTTTAGGCGTCTAGGGTCTAGGGGTTAGGGGTTTTGGGGCTTTAGGTGGAAGAACTCGTAAAAGTTAAAATCTTCAACCCTCACTTCAGCTCTATGCTAAGCCGTAAACCATCAAAAAAAAAACCTAACCCCAAAACCCTTACCCTAAACCCTAAACCCTAAACCCTAAACCCTAAACCCTAAACCCTAAACCCTAAACCCTAAACCCTAAACCCTAAACCCTAAACCCTAAACCCTAAACCCTAAACCCTAAACCCTAAACCCTAAACCTATACCCTGAACCCTAAATCCTAAAAGCATAAAACCTAAAACCCTAAACCCCAAACCCTAACCCATAACCCCCCGCCCCCTGCATTCCCAAAGTATTCCCAAAGTGCGTGAGGCTGGCAGCCTCTGGATCTACAAGCAGGTGGGGCCTTTCTGGGGTTTAGGGTTTAGGGTTTAGGGTTTCGGGCTGGGGGGTTTCCGAAACCCTAAACCCTGGACCCTAGACTAGTCGCTTAGGGTGCACAAAAGGACTCCAAAGTGGGGCAGACATCAGACCTCAAAGAGGGGTTTAGGGTTTAGGGTTTATAGGGTTTCGGGTTTAGGGTTTAGGGTTTAGGGTAGTGGTGGTCGCCGAGGCCCAACACTCTAAAACAAGAGCCGTTAGAGCCTGATGCAGTGCTTATAGGGAACTAGGAACAGCGAGGCGTAGGAACTGCACGCACACTTCGCTGGACATAAGGCTTGGGATGTACCCGGTTAAGGTTATCTGTGCTTGCCTTCTTCGCACGGCCGGGTGGGAACAAAGGAGGGTTAGGGTGTAGGGTAGGGTTTATGTGGGTTCAGGGGCAGGTCGTTAAGAGTAGGCATTGTTTGCAACAGGGTTTCAGGGCGGACGGTAGACCCCAAAGTAGGTACTCTTTTCAGTACACGCTCCGTACCCACAGGCCATTTTTAGGACTCCACCTAGGGTGTTGCTTTTTGGGGGCTTTGAGCTGTAGGGGCTCAGGGTTTGGGGTGCTTAGGACTTTTGGGGTTGAGGACTGCTTCGGATGTGACTACGGCTCAACAGTCTCGTTTCACACCGGTGGTTTGGGCAGGCGAGCCTGCCAAGGGCCTACTGGCACCTAAACTCAAACCGCCAACCCCGTCCACCCCCTAAAACAAGCCCCGAAAGGCGCCCAACACCCCGACACCCCTAAAACCCAAAAAAGCCCTATGACCCTAAACCCCGGCCAGAAACAGGAGGGGAAAGCAGATACCAGACACACCCCTAAAAACCCATGAGAGCCGCAGAGCTGGCGACCGCGCGATGGACAGCTTCTGCAGACCAGTGGCCACAGCACCGCGCGTTGGGCAGGTAACGTTCGACGCTTGGGGCTTCCAAAGTTTAGTAGTCTGGGGGTGTGTGTGGGAATTTGGGGCTTCGGGCTTTAGTTAAGGGTATACGGTCAAGGGGCTTGTGGGGCTTTCAGGGCTTCAAGGTCAAGGTTAGGGGCCTTTGACGGCTTTAGGGCTAGGGGTTCGGGAGTTTAGGGTTAAGGGTTTGTTTTGTGGCGCAGGCTTGCAGGGGCTGAGGGGTTGGGTGGTATAGGGTACGTATGGAAGTGAATTTTGATGTTGCTCGATGGGTTTCAAAAGCATTTGCGGGGTTGGACCTGAAACCCAACTCGAGATCTTGTAAAGTTTTTACAAACCCTAAACCCTAAACCCTAAACCCTAAACCTTGAACCTTTAAGCTCTAAACCCTAAACCCTAAGGCTTAGAGTTGGGGGGCGGGGGTGGGGACTCCTTGGCCTGAGGGTTTTTGAGAGTGAAGCACGCCTATCCCTCAGGCTCTAGGCCTTCAGGATGTTAGGGTTTTAGGGTTCTACTGTGGATGGACAAAATCTTGCATGACCCCCTACGTTACACACGCGCGACGGTTAGTAATCGAGCTCCCCACACCCCTCGAATTTCAATGTTGCGCGCGCATATGGGTGATGCAGGATTTCGGTCATTCACACACATGCACTTTCAAAGCATTGCAAGGACAGCAATGTTAAGATTCAGGGTTTGGAAGGGATGACCTGCGTGAAAAAAGTGATGCAGGATTTCGTCCATCAACAGTCTGGAGACTGACAAGTTCTCGGAAACTCTGTCTCAAAGTCAACTGAGGGCCGTATGTGAGGGGCCCGGATGGGGCAGAAAGTCCGGGATGTGGTATTTTTCAAGTTTCAAATTGTTTCCGCAGTTGCAAATTAATTTTCAATCAGTTTCAAATTAGTTTCAAAATCCAGTTGCAAAATCACTGTTAAGGGGGAACTGCAATTTCTGTCCGCGCTTTTTGAAAACCAGGAACCTCTGAGATTCCTGTATTTTTTGAACCGCGCGTAGAAAAATGCAGTTTCCCCTTAACAGCGATTTTGCAACTGGATTTTGAAACTAATTTGAAACTAATTTGAAACTACGGAAACGAATTTGAAACTTGAAAAATGCGGCATTTCTGCTCTTTGGCGCTTGGCCACACTCGAGAAAGAGGAGAGCTTAGGCTTGAAGCTGCAAAAAGTACATCTCCCACATTCTTCCCAAAGGCCACTCTCCGACATTCTTCCCAAAAGCTATTCCAGCGGCAACTCGTGCCAACAAGTCAGTCAATTATCTTGTCCGAGACTGTGGATGGACAAAATCTTGCATGACCCCCTACGTTACACACGCGCGACGGTTAGTAATCGAGCTCCCCACACCCCTCGAATTTCAATGTTGCGCGCGCATATGGGTGATGCAGGATTTCGGTCATTCACACACATGCACTTTCAAAGCATTGCAAGGACAGCAATGTTAAGATTCAGGGTTTGGAAGGGATGACCTGCGTGAAAAAAGTGATGCAGGATTTCGTCCATCAACAGTCTGGAGACTGACAAGTTCTCGGAAACTCTGTCTCAAAGTCAACTGAGGGCCGTATGTGAGGGGCCCGGATGGGGCAGAAAGTCCGGGATGTGGTATTTTTCAAGTTTCAAATTGTTTCCGCAGTTGCAAATTAATTTTCAATCAGTTTCAAATTAGTTTCAAAATCCAGTTGCAAAATCACTGTTAAGGGGGAACTGCAATTTCTGTCCGCGCTTTTTGAAAACCAGGAACCTCTGAGATTCCTGTATTTTTTGAACCGCGCGTAGAAAAATGCAGTTTCCCCTTAACAGCGATTTTGCAACTGGATTTTGAAACTAATTTGAAACTAATTTGAAACTACGGAAACGAATTTGAAACTTGAAAAATGCGGCATTTCTGCTCTTTGGCGCTTGGCCACACTCGAGAAAGAGGAGAGCTTAGGCTTGAAGCTGCAAAAAGTACATCTCCCACATTCTTCCCAAAGGCCACTCTCCGACATTCTTCCCAAAAGCTATTCCAGCGGCAACTCGTGCCAACAAGTCAGTCAATTATCTTGTCCGAGACTGTGGATGGACAAAATCTTGCATGACCCCCTACGTTACACACGCGCGACGGTTAGTAATCGAGCTCCCCACACCCCTCGAATTTCAATGTTGCGCGCGCATATGGGTGATGCAGGATTTCGGTCATTCACACACATGCACTTTCAAAGCATTGCAAGGACAGCAATGTTAAGATTCAGGGTTTGGAAGGGATGACCTGCGTGAAAAAAGTGATGCAGGATTTCGTCCATCAACAGTCTGGAGACTGACAAGTTCTCGGAAACTCTGTCTCAAAGTCAACTGAGGGCCGTATGTGAGGGGCCAGGATGGGGCAGAAAGTCCGGGATGTGGTATTTTTCAAGTTTCAAATTGTTTCCGCAGTTGCAAATTAATTTTCAATCAGTTTCAAATTAGTTTCAAAATCCAGTTGCAAAATCACTGTTAAGGGGGAACTGCAATTTCTGTCCGCGCTTTTTGAAAACCAGGAACCTCTGAGATTCCTGTATTTTTTGAACCGCGCGTAGAAAAATGCAGTTTCCCCTTAACAGCGATTTTGCAACTGGATTTTGAAACTAATTTGAAACTAATTTGAAACTACGGAAACGAATTTGAAACTTGAAAAATGCGGCATTTCTGCTCTTTGGCGCTTGGCCACACTCGAGAAAGAGGAGAGCTTAGGCTTGAAGCTGCAAAAAGTACATCTCCCACATTCTTCCCAAAGGCCACTCTCCGACATTCTTCCCAAAAGCTATTCCAGCGGCAACTCGTGCCAACAAGTCAGTCAATTATCTTGTCCGAGACTGTGGATGGACAAAATCTTGCATGACCCCCTACGTTACACACGCGCGACGGTTAGTAATCGAGCTCCCCACACCCCTCGAATTTCAATGTTGCGCGCGCATATGGGTGATGCAGGATTTCGGTCATTCACACACATGCACTTTCAAAGCATTGCAAGGACAGCAATGTTAAGATTCAGGGTTTGGAAGGGATGACCTGCGTGAAAAAAGTGATGCAGGATTTCGTCCATCAACAGTCTGGAGACTGACAAGTTCTCGGAAACTCTGTCTCAAAGTCAACTGAGGGCCGTATGTGAGGGGCCAGGATGGGGCAGAAAGTCCGGGATGTGGTATTTTTCAAGTTTCAAATTGTTTCCGCAGTTGCAAATTAATTTTCAATCAGTTTCAAATTAGTTTCAAAATCCAGTTGCAAAATCACTGTTAAGGGGGAACTGCAATTTCTGTCCGCGCTTTTTGAAAACCAGGAACCTCTGAGATTCCTGTATTTTTTGAACCGCGCGTAGAAAAATGCAGTTTCCCCTTAACAGCGATTTTGCAACTGGATTTTGAAACTAATTTGAAACTAATTTGAAACTACGGAAACGAATTTGAAACTTGAAAAATGCGGCATTTCTGCTCTTTGGCGCTTGGCCACACTCGAGAAAGAGGAGAGCTTAGGCTTGAAGCTGCAAAAAGTACATCTCCCACATTCTTCCCAAAGGCCACTCTCCGACATTCTTCCCAAAAGCTATTCCAGCGGCAACTCGTGCCAACAAGTCAGTCAATTATCTTGTCCGAGACTGTCTGGAGACTGACAAGTTCTCGGAAACTCTGTCTCAAAGTCAACTGAGGGCCGTATGTGAGGGGCCAGGATGGGGCAGAAAGTCCGGGATGTGGTATTTTTCAAGTTTCAAATTGTTTCCGCAGTTGCAAATTAATTTTCAATCAGTTTCAAATTAGTTTCAAAATCCAGTTGCAAAATCACTGTTAAGGGGGAACTGCAATTTCTGTCCGCGCTTTTTGAAAACCAGGAACCTCTGAGATTCCTGTATTTTTTGAACCGCGCGTAGAAAAATGCAGTTTCCCCTTAACAGCGATTTTGCAACTGGATTTTGAAACTAATTTGAAACTAATTTGAAACTACGGAAACGAATTTGAAACTTGAAAAATGCGGCATTTCTGCTCTTTGGCGCTTGGCCACACTCGAGAAAGAGGAGAGCTTAGGCTTGAAGCTGCAAAAAGTACATCTCCCACATTCTTCCCAAAGGCCACTCTCCGACATTCTTCCCAAAAGCTATTCCAGCGGCAACTCGTGCCAACAAGTCAGTCAATTATCTTGTCCGAGACTGTGGATGGACAAAATCTTGCATGACCCCCTACGTTACACACGCGCGACGGTTAGTAATCGAGCTCCCCACACCCCTCGAATTTCAATGTTGCGCGCGCATATGGGTGATGCAGGATTTCGGTCATTCACACACATGCACTTTCAAAGCATTGCAAGGACAGCAATGTTAAGATTCAGGGTTTGGAAGGGATGACCTGCGTGAAAAAAGTGATGCAGGATTTCGTCCATCAACAGTCTGGAGACTGACAAGTTCTCGGAAACTCTGTCTCAAAGTCAACTGAGGGCCGTATGTGAGGGGCCAGGATGGGGCAGAAAGTCCGGGATGTGGTATTTTTCAAGTTTCAAATTGTTTCCGCAGTTGCAAATTAATTTTCAATCAGTTTCAAATTAGTTTCAAAATCCAGTTGCAAAATCACTGTTAAGGGGGAACTGCAATTTCTGTCCGCGCTTTTTGAAAACCAGGAACCTCTGAGATTCCTGTATTTTTTGAACCGCGCGTAGAAAAATGCAGTTTCCCCTTAACAGCGATTTTGCAACTGGATTTTGAAACTAATTTGAAACTAATTTGAAACTACGGAAACGAATTTGAAACTTGAAAAATGCGGCATTTCTGCTCTTTGGCGCTTGGCCACACTCGAGAAAGAGGAGAGCTTAGGCTTGAAGCTGCAAAAAGTACATCTCCCACATTCTTCCCAAAGGCCACTCTCCGACATTCTTCCCAAAAGCTATTCCAGCGGCAACTCGTGCCAACAAGTCAGTCAATTATCTTGTCCGAGACTGTGGATGGACAAAATCTTGCATGACCCCCTACGTTACACACGCGCGACGGTTAGTAATCGAGCTCCCCACACCCCTCGAATTTCAATGTTGCGCGCGCATATGGGTGATGCAGGATTTCGGTCATTCACACACATGCACTTTCAAAGCATTGCAAGGACAGCAATGTTAAGATTCAGGGTTTGGAAGGGATGACCTGCGTGAAAAAAGTGATGCAGGATTTCGTCCATCAACAGTCTGGAGACTGACAAGTTCTCGGAAACTCTGTCTCAAAGTCAACTGAGGGCCGTATGTGAGGGGCCAGGATGGGGCAGAAAGTCCGGGATGTGGTATTTTTCAAGTTTCAAATTGTTTCCGCAGTTGCAAATTAATTTTCAATCAGTTTCAAATTAGTTTCAAAATCCAGTTGCAAAATCACTGTTAAGGGGGAACTGCAATTTCTGTCCGCGCTTTTTGAAAACCAGGAACCTCTGAGATTCCTGTATTTTTTGAACCGCGCGTAGAAAAATGCAGTTTCCCCTTAACAGCGATTTTGCAACTGGATTTTGAAACTAATTTGAAACTAATTTGAAACTACGGAAACGAATTTGAAACTTGAAAAATGCGGCATTTCTGCTCTTTGGCGCTTGGCCACACTCGAGAAAGAGGAGAGCTTAGGCTTGAAGCTGCAAAAAGTACATCTCCCACATTCTTCCCAAAGGCCACTCTCCGACATTCTTCCCAAAAGCTATTCCAGCGGCAACTCGTGCCAACAAGTCAGTCAATTATCTTGTCCGAGACTGTGGATGGACAAAATCTTGCATGACCCCCTACGTTACACACGCGCGACGGTTAGTAATCGAGCTCCCCACACCCCTCGAATTTCAATGTTGCGCGCGCATATGGGTGATGCAGGATTTCGGTCATTCACACACATGCACTTTCAAAGCATTGCAAGGACAGCAATGTTAAGATTCAGGGTTTGGAAGGGATGACCTGCGTGAAAAAAGTGATGCAGGATTTCGTCCATCAACAGTAGGAAGTTCTAGGGCCGTGGGGTTCTGGGGATTTAGGGTCTAGGATTTAGGCTTTGGGGTTCTGGGGTTTTAGGGTCTAGGATTTAGGGTTTGGGGCTTGTTGGGGTTTAGGTGTTGGGTTGTAGGGGCTAGGCTTTAGGGCTTTAGGGGGGCTTGCTGGTGATCAAGGGGTAGGGGGGTAGCGACGTGCTGCTCTAAGGACAGATCTAAGGGTAGTTTCACGGGCCCTGAGTATGGTCCCTTCCCTCCTTCAAAAGGTTCTGTCAGGGGTATACGAGTGGACACACCACAATCCATACCAGAATGCCCAGTCTACGCCATCCAAAAGATGCCTCGGCTATACCCGAGCCTGCTCTACAACTTCGCTACCTGCGGACCCCCACTACTCCTCCTTCTAAGAAGCAGGGGTGAGTATGAACAGAGCTCACGCCTTAGACAGCAGTGATGGCGGAGCTTTCCTAAGATTTGCTGCATGCCCAATGTGGCCCGAAGCTATAAGTGCCCTGATCTGGCACAGTGCAAGCTGGGGGGAGGTTGTGCCGCTTCATCAGAGGCAGAGCCTGCAGCAGCCCCTCCTCCTTCTAACATTGGGGGGGGGGGGGGTTACGAACATAAGCGGCCCCCAAATTGTAGGATCCCCTTGTAATATGGACCCCAGCAAGGTACCCCCCAATTTCGGAAACCCCCACATGCGCTTAGCCGCAGCATGCTCCCCAGCTCACACCTCGCAGCATGCTGTTTCCCTTGGTTCCTATAGATGCCAGCCGCTTTCTGTGGTCGCCTCCTCATCAGCAGCGACTGGGATCTGCAACTGCCAGGACTCCCATTCGTACGTGCAATGTTGCAGTACATGCTTAGGTGGCTCAGGCTCCCGCAGAGACGCTGAGTTTATCCGTCCTAGACTTCTTGCGACCTTCTGCACATTGTCCTGCCAAGCGCACTCTTCGGTTTCGCATGTTTCGGCTCAGAGCAATTGTTACTTGTAAGTGTCAAGCGCAACGCCGGCTCATCTCGTTGAGTCACTCGAGATGGAGCCACCTTCATGGGACATGGGAGTAGACCTTCTATCAGCCACAGAGGCGGAAGATTTCGCTGTGACCCACGGCATTGACCTGACAGCATCGCGAATAGAGGCCCTGAATGCCATCACAAGAGTTGTCAGCGCCATGCCATTTCACAACCTGCACCTTCTGGCTGCAACTCCTGCTGATCGTAAACCACCAAATGGACAGGAGGTCAAGGCAGCCATGTTGAAAGGACAGGGCGGCTTGTGCTTTGTGAAGCAACCCTTTGCTGCTCACTTGTTGAAGGCGCTGGGCTATGTGGTCGAAGTTGTGCCAGGTTCCGTGACTCATCCTGGCAACCACATCGTCATTGTGGTCCACGATGTCCAGGAAAAGGGTGACCGATATTTGGTCGAAGTTGGCTGCGGCTATCCATCTCGCAGTGCTGTTCGAATCAGTGGCAGCGACCACGAAGGTTTTGAGTCCGTCTTCAATGACTCTCTTTCCTTGAATTCCGCTATGTGAAGGCTCCTGGAGAGAGCCTCATACGCCGAGAGCACCGGAGAGGCGACCCTCCTCGACCTGTGGTACCGGACTCCTTGGGCAGGACAGCTGAAGTAGATGGCTGGCGACGCTACTTCGACTTCTTCTACCCCCCAACTTGTGGCTTAGAGCAAGTGGATCAGGGCATGCGAGATGTGTGCACCCTTCCTGACGCTTCGCCATTCCTTACTAGCCTCCGCGCAGTTCGATGGGTGAATGGCAGGATGATCGCAATCAAGGATGTGAAGCTCCTTGAGGAGGACGAAGAAGGCAAAGTCGCAGTCACGGAGTTGCAGGATGCGGCGGGAATCCGCGAGAAACTTATCCTATATTTCCCGGAGGTCGACCCTCAGCATATTGATGCAGCCCTTGAATACTGGCATGACCATATTCATGCACCCAAAGTCACCCGGTGAGCTTCCACGTGGACCATGTAGAGTCCGGGAAGACTTGTCGCTACAGACCGCAGTGCAGCATTGCGAGTACACACATGTTTAAGCAGAGCTTAGGTCATTTTCTTTTAATAGAAGGAATGTCGCCGACAAGTAGCATTCGCGCGCTGCACTAGGCTTCTGTGGTGAGAGACCCTTGCGTATTTCGCTCAAGGCCCAAAAGACATTCCGTTTCGCAATGCCAAGAAACCTTCGGGACGAAATGGGCTCTAGACGAGTTATGGTCCATGTACCTTAATATCAAGTGCAATAGTAAAGGGTGTATTAATTACCCCCAACTGCAGGGTTAGTTTGGTCCCAAGGAGAGCCCTATGCCCGCTCCCCTGCCACTTTCGCCATTGCGAGAGGACAATTCCACACGACTAGATTCATCCTCGGTCTCCACACTACCGCGCTCAACACGCCGACCGGCCTCTACACCCACAAGCACCTTGGGTGGTTCTCGTTTATTGCGAAAATTTCTGCAACAAAACCAGACACCAAAGAACAAAAGTACAATAACGGATGCAGCCAAAATCTTCAACCGCGAACATGACAAGCCAGAAAACACAGGAAGCCATGGGCAAAAGGCCTGGGAAAACAAACGAACCTTCGCGCACGCACACACACGCACACACACACACACACACACAAATGCACATCAAAGCTGTTTTCAAAATCCGGCTCAGAGATCTTGGGGTTGGGGATTTCAAAGCTTTAACAAAATGCTGCAGGCTTGCGTTGTCTGCTTCAGAATTCTGACTTTGACCTAGCTGACCGAACTCATTTCCAGTCTCTTCTCTTATAAGTATTTTGCGAGCACTTGCTCGCCCTTCATTTTTCATTTGGTTGTCCAAAAAACAGTACTGATACCTCATGTCACATCTAAGCTTAATCTGTCGGGCATCCTTCGGTGTAAGTCCCATGGTCACTGGATGTTTTTTCCTTTTGTCTCACCCGCTTCAACCCATTCCCGTAGCATATCTCCTTACACGTTGGGATGGCCCTTTCATTGCAGTTTGGGGGAGCCGTTCTGCAATGTGCAGCTCTTGCTTTGCTTCCTTGCATCTCGACCGTTGCCCACCCAACCAGATTGTGGAACAGTTCGTGCGTAAGCATAGGTAGGCGGCTAGAGCGGGCTAAAGCCTGAAGCATGCTGAAACGACTCAGTTTCTGATGGTATACCAGAGTTCTTGCAAACCTGCTTCCTCATGGACACGTCGAGTTTCCAGGCCCAGGGTGCAAACAAGACTTCACTGGCTAACTGCCTCGAATTCATGCAGGTGTATGGAACTTACCCGAAAAAATCGCAGGACAAGCGATGATGCCGAAATAGTGCCCGTTACAGCAATACTGCAATTCCGAACTGTACATATTCCTAAGTAGCCCCTAAACAACCCCTAAAGGACCCCCAAGGTCTGGTCCAACCCTTTATCACCCCACCCTTCTTGTTTCTGGCTTCGCTCCGCAGCACCAAGACGCCACAAGGCGCTGTCCGCCAAGCATCCGAAGACAAGTAACAAGTAACGTGCAGACGAAGCCGACATGAAGCCCAATCTTGGACAATCTTATAGGGTCCTACCCGTCGCAGAACCCCAGAGAACCAGAGAAACTAAGAGCCAGTAATGATGCCCATACTGCTGGGGTGCCCCGGGCGAGCATCATGAGCATCAGGGTTTAGGGGGTTAGGGTTTAGGGTTTAGGGTTTAGGGTTTGGGGTTTCGGGTTTAGGGTTTAGGGTTTAGGGTTTAGGGTTTAGGGTTTAGGGTCTCACACCCATCATTAGCCGCTCCTCTGAGGACGCTTGATGCACCTCCACCACATCCCAGTGGAGCCGGAGAAGCTGTTCAATGTGCGCCTTGGAGGGAACTTCTCCCAACCCAATGCTACTATTTGCTTAAGAACCCCAAAAGTGCTTAAGAACCCCAAAAGAATAGAAAAGTAATAATCCCTATATTACCCTTGATAAGGAAGAAGATTTGTATTTCTTCGGGGTTCTTAAGCAATGTCTATTTGACTTGGCTGGCTCTTGGCAGTGCAAACCATGTGGGCTGCTGATATCAGTTTGGGTGGCCGAGCGGGGGGTGCCCGAGGTCGTTCAAACCTGAACGCGTGACCCGCCTTAAGCCCTAAACCCGAGAGAGTTCTCTGACCCCTTTTGTTTCCGTAAACCCTGAATGCCTTAGTAACTTAGTAGCTGAGTAGGTAACCCTTATCCGTACTTTAACCTTTTGGGGTATACAGAATCCTACAACATTGGAAAGGTGTTGGCCCAGTGTACTCAGCGACTAGGATGCAGCCCAAAACCCAAAACCCTAAACCCTAAACCCTAGAGGATTTAGGGTTGAGGCTGAATGAACTGAAGGCTGGAGCCCCGAGCCTCAGCTTAGGTCCCCGCCACCTCTGCCACCGCGCCCGCCCAAGGTGGACCGGTCTTGTTGGGTTCTATTTCTTATATTGCATTACATGTGGTATCTTGCAGATATGTAACAATCTATACATATACACATCTTTACAACAGTGTATGATTCTACATAGCTACAATATCTTTACCTCGGGGGGGGGGGGGGGTACGGGCCGGACTGGCAGTCAAAGAGCCTACCATGGCGGAAAGCTGGCGGGATACTAAATAAGATTTTAGGGGTCAGAGACCTACTTGGGGCTTTTTCGCTTATTTGGGTTGTTTTGGGGCTTTGTTAGGGTTTTAGGGCCTAGGGCTCAGGTTTCAACAAGGTTCCTGCTCTTCTGTGAGCATTCTGAGATCCAAGTCCCTGTGAGGCCTTGCGTGGGCTCGGGGCATGCCTATGAACCCAAAACGTTGACACCAAGTGTCCCTAAATTACCCGAGAACACCCTAAACCCCAAACAACCCTCAACCAAATAAAAGACAAAACCTAAACCGCACGTGGGTCCCCCCCCTAAACCCTAGTTAACCCTAAACCCTGAACCCTAAACCCCAAACCCTCAACCCTAAACCCTAAACCCTACTAAACCCTAAAAACCCTAAACCCTAATCCCTAAACCCCACGATGGGTGATGGGTGTTTTGAGTTTTGTTTTGTGCCTGTGGCAGTGCCAGGTCATCCCGAACCTCCCCGGCGCGGTCGAGGACATTGTCGACGCTGGCCTGAAGCAAAGCCAGAAGCGTTCTGGGGGGGCTCAGGGGTTCCCGAGCCTCACCCTAAACCCTAAACCGTAAACCCTAAATCTTGAACCCTAAACCCTAAACCCTAAACCCTAAACCCTAAACCCTAAACCCTAAACCCTGAACCAGCCCTAAACCCTAAACCCCCAAGCGGGTGTAGTCCCACAGAGTCTCTCCAAGGGCCCCAGGGAGTTCAAAGCTTACGGTGCGAGGAGTAGGTAGGCGCAGTGCGGTTGGTGGTTCAGCTTTCCCCTACTATATAGGGTTTAGGGTTCAGGGTTTAGGGTTTAGGGTTTAGGGTTCAGGGTTCAGGGTTTAGGGTTTAGGGTTTAGGGTTTAGGGTATAGGGTTTAGGGTTTAGGGTTTAGGGTTCACCCTGGCCTGCAGGGTTCCAGGGTTCGAGGGTCCTGGGGGTGCTGGGTCCTACGCTTCTAGGCTCTAGGCCTCTGATCCCCACACAGACCCCATATCGTAAACCTTAAACTTAAACCTAAACCTGAATTTAAGCGGAGGAACCCTGAACCCTGAACCCTAAACCCTTAAGCCAAAACAGCCTTGCAACCTCCCTCTAGCGGGCCGTGTTAGGCTTTTCATGGGTTTTGGGCTTATGGCCTGGGGTACATGATGCCTTCAGAGGGTTTGTGGGGATTGCGGGGTTTTTGGTTGATGGGGCCTATGAGGGTTATGAGGTTCATGAGGGTATTGGAGAGTTCAGGACGTAGGAAGGTTCGGAGACTTGGGTCTGGGTGCGGCCTGCAATTAGGGTTGATCGGGTTTAGGGATGAGGGGTTAGCCACTTAGTCTTTCATCTTCATAGCAATCTGCCTCATATTCTCAAGACGAGTGCTCCTCTAATGAGCCCCTAAAGCCTAACTAACCTGGATACCCTAAACTCCTAACACACCGCAAAACCCCAACGCCTAAGAACGCGCGGACCTCACCCAAACGCTCAGATCTTCCGGTTCTTTGACGCATGCCAGGATCGGAGCCAGAAACCTAACAACCCCGCAAAATACATCCCTCAACCCGAGAGGCCTAACAACCCCCGTATACTAAATCCCTAAACCCAACACCCTAACACTCCAAATCCCAAAAAACAACCAAAGATAGCCCCGAAGGTTTAGTCACTTAGTCTTTCGGCTTGGGAGCTGCTGCCCGAGGGGATTCGTTGGGTTTGGGCGGGGTTTTGCTACCATCTGCTTAAGAACCCAAAAAAAAGCACGGATTAATTATCCCTATATTGCCCTTGCAAGGAAGAAAATGTGATTTTTGGGTGGTTCTTATGCAAACAGTAGTTAGGGCTTTAGGCCTTCAGGCCTTCAGGGTTCTAGGGTTTTGGTTTAGGGTTTTTTTCGGGGTTTACGTAGGGTTTTAGGGTTTAGGGCTTGGGTGTTAGAGTGTCTAGGGCCTAGGGTTTCGGGTTTTAGGGCTAAGGCTTTATCATCGTTTTTGTGTTTTGGTTTCGGGCTTGGAGCCCTGTGGAAATCAAACTCACGCTCCACGAATCCCCCCGCAAGCCCGCAAAAGATGGATGTTGTAACCCCAAAACATCCCAAAACCCTTAAACTGCAAACGCTAAGGCCCGAAAACCCTGAAACCCTAAGCCCCCGAAACTTGGAAACCCCAAAATCCTTAAACCCTAAAGCCCTAAAGCCCCAAAACCCTGAAACCCCAAAGCCCTGAAACCCTGAAACCCTAAAACCAAAAAGCCCTAAAACCCTGAAATCATGAAACCCTAAACCCCAAAACCCTGAAACCCTAAAAACCCTAAAACCCCAAAACCCTGAACCTCCAAAACCCTCAAACCCAAAAGCCCTAAAACCCTAGAACCCTGAACCACGACAGGGCGTCATGGTTCTGAACCACGACAGGGCTTCATGGTTCTGGAGTTGAAGATCTCTTGGCTTTAGGGCGCACGTCCTGCAAGAGCCCAGCTTCAACGACCTCTCGGCACCCTAAGCCCTAAACCCTAAACCCTGAACCCTAAACCCTAAACCTTAAACCCCAAGGCCCTAAGCCCAACAAGCCCTGGGATCCTCACCCTGGAACTCTGAACCCTTGCCACCGGAAGCCCTCAGAAATCGGAGAATTCCTCCGACGAACTTCAAACCCGCCCAGGACTCCACCGACACGAAGGCAGCTCATCTGCATCCTCGAAGGGGCCCTAAACCCTAAACCCTAAACCCTAAACCCTAAACCCTAAACCCTAAACCCTAAACCCTAAACCCTAAACCCTAAACCCTAAACCCTAAACCCTAAACCCTATCAATTCCCGCGACCCCTGCTCCACGGCCACCCCACAGACTGGCATGATCCGACGGAAAAAAGGGCCTAGGCTATGGTACTTATGGCGCAAGTTACTCAAAGCTCGGGTCCAAGGTGTAGGGTTCAGGGTTTCGGGTTTAGGATTTAGGGTTTAGGGTTTAGGGTTAGGGTTTAGGGTTTAGGGTTTAGGGATTAGGGCTTCGGGTTTAGGGTTTAGGGTTTATGGTTAGAGGACATCGATCGTCGTTATGGGATTGGTGTCTGGCCATGCTGCGTCCTCAATCCAGTCTCAAAGCGTAACCCCCATAAAGCCTAAACCCTACCCAGCCTGAGACCCTAAACTCTGAACCCAGCGGGTCCCCCTAAACCCTAAACCCTAAACCTAAACCCTAAACCCTAAACCCTAAACCCTAAACCCTAAACCCCAAGGACTGGCTCGACGCCAGCAACAAGCCGCAGCTTCTTTCCTCGGCAACCTGGCGCTGGAGAGAGTGGTTTCAGGGTTTTTCGGGCTTGGGGTTGGTCAAATTAGGGTTTAGGATTTACGGTTTAGGGTTTAGGGTTTAGGGTTTAAGCTTTAGGGTTTAGGCGTCTGCATCTCAGTTGTCAGAAGCCACCATTTACTTCATGTAGTTCTATCCTTTATGCATGCTCACGAGCAGTTGGTCATCTGTCATGTTTCGATGCAAGGCCGTTGAAATTTGGTTTTGATCGTGTCCCTGGAAAGATCTGTTGGGCTTGTATACAAGCCTCCTCTGTAACCCCCCCCCCACCAGTACGAAAAAGGCGCAGGCGCCATGATGATGTACATGTATGAGCATGCAGCCCCATGATGCCTTTAGCGCGCAATTGGACCGCTCGTGTCCTGAACCAGGGTTTGTTTGGGCCCTAAACCCTAAACCCTAAACCCTAAACCCTAAACCATTGAAATCGACCTTTATGGCCTTTGTCACACTTCTGTGGGGTCATGGGACTTTGATGTCTGCGCAACAGCCTCGGACCTAACACCCTCAACAGCCAGCCTTGAACCTTGAACCTTAAACTGGATCTTGTTAAAGCACTTAATCAGGGTTAAAGGTTCAATTAGGGTTTAGGGTTTCGGGCACTCCTTGGGATGTTCCCCTTGTTCCCCTTTGTACTAACAGTCCTTCATAGGATTATAATCGGGGTACTATAATCCCTATCAAGGACTGCTAGTATAAGGGGGAACATCCCAAAAACTTCATGCAAGCCACCACAATAATCATACTAGCTTCTGCACTGGACAACCCTAGCATGGTAGCTGATGTTACGTTCCCGCACACAAGATCCCAGTAGTCCCAGAGACTGAGGAAGACCCTGGAAACCCGGTAGCCCTCTCACCCAAGCTCGAAGATGCCCTTTCAACCTCTGTAGCCCTTGAAAGGTTTTTTTTTGAACCCTTAAGCCTCCCCCCGCCCCCCCATTCTAAACCCTAAGCCCTAGACCCGAGAAACCCTGGAGAAGCTGCACTCTTTCAATCCCCTGAAGCCCCTCTGAACCCTACGTATTGTGAACCCTACTATGAACCCTGTGAACCCTTATGAACACCATTAACCCTATGAACCCTACGAACCCTAGGAACCCTATGAACCCTTAACCCCTAACCCCCAAACCCCCAAACCCCTAAACCCCTAAACCCCTAAACCCCTAAACCCCTAAATCCCTAAATCCCTAAGCCCCTAAAACCCTAAACCCTTCTGATTCTTGGCCCTAGCTCAGGAGGATGAGCCAGACCAGGAGGTCGGGGAGGCGGGTTGAGCGTTTGCGGGCATTCCGAGGTTTAGGGTTTGGGGTTTGGGGTTTAGGGTTTGGGGTGTCGGGTTTAGGGTTAGGGTTTAGGGTTTAGGGTTTGGGGTTTAGGGTGTGGGGTTTAGAGTTTAGGGTTGGGCGTTCACGGTTCCGCATCTCACGTTCAAGCAGGCACTAGTCACAAGCAGCTCGTCAAGCAGCGGAGAAAGACCCGTCCGCCCATTGGGCCTAAACCCTAACCCCCAAACCCTAAACCCTAAACCCTATACTCCAAACCCTAAACCCCAAACCCTAAGCCCCAAACCCTAAACCCCATACCCCAAACCCTAAACCCGAAGCCCACGAATTTTTCTGCAATGCGTCCACGAGATTTCACGGCAGGATCGGACAGATTCCAAGCCGCGCTTCGCAAGCTGGCCGCAGCCTAGGGTTTAGGGTTTAGGGTTTTGGGGTTTGGGGTTTAGGGTTTAGGGTTTAGGGTTTTGGGGTTTGGGGTCTAGGGTTTAGGGTTTAGGGTTTAGGGTGTAGGGTTTAGGGTTTTGGGGTTTGGGGTTTAGGGTTTAGGGTTTAGGGTTGAGGGTCTAATTAGGGTTTGGGGTTCAGGGTTTTGGGGTATAGGGTTCAGGGCTTAGGGTATAGGGTTTGGGGTTTGGGGTTCAAGGTTTTGGGGTTCAGGGTTTTGGAGTTGGGGTTCAGGGTTTTGGGTTTGGGGTTCAGGGTTCAGGGTTTAGGGTGCAGGGTTTGGGGTTCAAGGTTTTTGGTTTCAGGGTTTTTTAGGGTTTAGGGTTGAACTAGGGTTTGGGGTTCAGGGATTTGGGGTCTAGGGTTTACGGTTTGAGGTGTAGGGTTTAGGGCTTGGTGAGTTTTCTGGTTCTGGGTTTTTCGGCGACGTTGGGGTGAGGGTCCAGGCGTTTTGGGTGGAGGGTTTGCAACTCCAGGTTTGGGGTGTAAGGTGGTGTGGGGGGGGGGGGGGGTTAGGGTTTAGGGTTTGGGGTTTGGGGTTTAGGGTTTAGGGATGATGTGCCATGTTGCGCATGGCCTTTTCCCACTATGCCGCGCGTACAGTGCGACAAGAAGGGGGCCCGCCCTCCGTGAACAAGACACCCTCCAGTCAATGTTTAGGGTTGCGCCATCGTTCGGTATCTTTTCAGAGCACTAGGGGGGGGAGGGGGGAATTCCTGCTTTCCAGATCCTTGCCAAGGATCTGGGTAGACCCGCAGAGGTGGAGCAAAAGCTGCATGTACCTACAGGCAAACCCTGCTCCGCAACTTCCTTCAAAAACCAAAGCCCTTAAACCTCAAACCCGAAACCTTAATCCCTAATCCCTAAACCCTAAGCCCTAAACCCTAAACCCTAAACCCTAAACCCTAAACCCTAAACCCTAAACCCTAAACCCTAAACCCTAAACTCAACCCTGAGCCCTTTGGAGCCCTTAGCCCGGAAGCTGCTTCTGCTCTCTTTGAGCTTGAGGGGCTCTTGCACTTTCAACCTTGGTCTTGGAGTACTATACTTTAACGCTTTTGTTGGTTCTGGGTTCCTATTCTGGCTACTTATACCTCAAAAGTATATACATTTTGTTTCAGGGTCTACTCCAAAGCTAAGCAACCCACCGAAGCACCTGAACTGGAGCAGGCTCCTACCCCCGCGGGTCCAGGGGCGTTCTCTGAACCCTAATGGGTTTAGGGTATAGGGTTTAGGGTTTAGGGTTTAGGGTTTAGGGTTCTAAGGGCCTCCTCTAAGGGCCCCTAAGAGTTTTTTAGAGCCCTAGCCCCTAAGAAACCCAAAGCCTGAAGCCTAGAGCCTAAAGCCTTGGGAGTCTCCAAGATTCCTTGAGGACTCGAAAGTTCGCTTTGTGGACGACACCGAACTGGAGCCAACAGCCGCAGTCGGAAGGTTTTGTGGCTTAGGGTTCCAGCGTTCAGGCTGAGATACCCCAAGCCCTAAACCCTAAACTCTAAACCCTAAACCCCAAACCATGACCTTCAAACCCTCACCCAAGGGCTGGGAGATGTAGGGCGAAAAGGCAGAAGGCCCCCCCTTGTCTATATGTGAATTTCCGGAAGTAGGGTTCCGGGTAAAGATTATCGGTTCTTGGGGGTATATAAGGTTTAGGGTTTAGGGTTCAGAATTTAGGGTCTTACCATGAACGGGCAAAGTCCCAGCCCTGAGCTCGAACCACCTTTTGAGCCAAGACAAAAAGCCTACACCACTAGACTAGACCCCTGCACCCCCTCAACCCGAATGGTGAAAGATCTGGGGATTTCCGACAACAGGAGTAGGCCTTAAATGTACCCCAAATTACAATACTCTAGAATCCTTTCAAAGGAACCCCGAACAGGGTTCCCAACCCTACACTCTAAGCTCTAAACCCTACACGCTGAACCCTGAACCCTAACCCCTTTTTGTTTGCAAGGAGAGCATCTTCAGCTCCGAGCAAGAGAAGGAAGAGAAGGATGCGGCTCTGATTCAATGGGGGCATGTAGGGTATAGGGTATGGGGTTTAGGGTTCGGGGTTTAGGGTTTAGGGTTTAGGGTTTGGGGTTTGGGGTTTGGGGTTTAGGGTTTAGGGTTTAGGGGGTGTGCAGGGTGTGTGGTTTGTAGTGTGTAGGGCTTGTAGGGTTTGTTGGGTTTGTTGGTTGGAAGGGTTTGTAGGGTTTAGGTTTTGTTTTTGGGGTGGGGGCTAGGTCTGGGGTTAGGGATGAGGGTTTCGGGTTCAATGTGGGGCCATTCGTTGGCCCCTGTTCTTCTTCAAGAAAGTCGGGTGTAGGGTTTAGGGTTTAGGGTTTAGGGTTTAGGGTTTAGGGTTTCAATATCACGACTCAAAGATGTGGGTAGTTTCCTAGGTTAGGGTCCCATTTTGGGTACCCATCAGGAAGGCGGCACCCTTGAAAAAGGGATCTTAAAAAGGGACCTTAAGTCGGAGAACTATCCACATACCTGCGGGTGGCGCATGTGGCCTGGGTGAGTGCTCTATGACGGCAAACGCCCTAGCCTCCATAGAAAGTCCAAAGAGCTAGGGTTTAGGGTTTAGGGTGTAGGGTGTAGGGTTTAGGGTTTAGGGCTACCATGCCGTACGTACATGTTGCGCTCGCCCTCTGTTAGCCTCTGCGCCTCGCCCAAAAATAGCTCCAAGTGGCCACCCAAGTGCTCCACTACACCAGTGCAACCCTAACCTGTCGCCAAGAAGGAACCATGAGCTGGGGTTTAGGGTTTAGGGTTTAGGGTTTGGAGTTTGGGGTTTAGGGTTCAGGGTTTAGGGTTCAGGGTTTAGGGTTCAGGGTTTAGGGTTTAGGGTTTTAGGGTCTAGGGTTTAGAGGCAAGCAAACAGGGAGCCTAAACCCCAAGCCCTAAACCGAAGCATGCACCTTACGGAGGTGACCCACCATCTCATCATGCGCCCAAAGCTCCTTGAAGAGCCAGCGTCACCAGCGTGCCTAAAACATAAAAGCGAAGTAATTCTCAACCCTACACCCTAATTCCTAAACCCTAAACCCTAAACCCTAAACCCTAAACCCTAAACCCTAAACCCTAAACCCTAAACCCTAAACCCTAAACCCTAAACCCTAAACCCTAAACCCTAAACCATCATCCCGCTTTATGCCCTGCATACACAAGTCCAATATGAGCTACTCAGACGCTGGTTCTAATCAAACCAGCGCCGGACATCCAACGGGTTGAGAGTTTAGACTCTTAGACTTGGAAGGCACACTCTAAACGCGAAACCCTAAACCCTAAACCCTAAACCCTAAACCCTAAACCCTAAACCCTAAACCCTAAGTGAGACATCGGGCCTGGCATCTGCGTCTGGCCCCATCCACCCTGAAAGCCGAAGTCCAAGCCCAAAAACACTGAAGTGCTACGTAAACACTATATAAATGTTACCGATCCCTAAGGCCCCTTAGTCCCCAAGCACCCCCAAAAGCCCCAAACACCTGAATCCCTACCCTTGCAGCTTTGGCCCTTTGAAGAGCTTTCGCACCCTCGAGGGTTTCGGGTTTAGGGTTTAGGGTTTAGGGTTTAGGGCTTCGGGCTTCAGGGATGAAAGCTTGGTGTAGAGCCGAGGATGAGTCGTCTTCTGGCCACTGGGCTGAACGTGGCAAGAACGGATGTTCAGGCTTCGGCGTTTCGGGTTTAGGGTTTTGGGGTTTGCGGTTTAGGGTTTAGGGTTTTGGTTTAGGGTTTATAGGGTTTCGGGTGGCAGGTTGCGAGCGCCTTTGTGGTGTGGGGTTTCGGGTTTGCGGGTGGCGCCTCCGCAATAAGAGGAAGCACCAGATGCGAAGCCTTTTGAGTGGCCAGATCCCGCCACCAAGCCTGGAAAAGTCAACAACACCCTAAACCCTAAACCCCAAACCCCAAACCCCAAACCCAAAACCCTAAACCCTAAACCCCAAACCCTAAACCCTAAACCCTAAACCCTAGCCCTAAACCCTAAACCCCAAACCCCAAACCCCAAACCCTAAACCCTAAAGCCTAAACCTAAGCCTCCCTCAGTGCCTCACAACGCTGTTTGGGGACTCATGGATGTGAGGGTTTATAGGGCAAAACCCTAAGCCCTAAACCCTCAACCCTCAACCCTCAACCCTAAACCCTAAACCCTAAACCCTAAGCCAATCAGCTCCAAGGGGAATCCGGCCCTCCCCTTCTCCGCCCGGCCCTGTCTTCTGCCACTTGGGCTTGGTTTAGAGTTCAGGGTTCAGGGTTCAGGGTTTAGGGTTTAGGGTTTAGGGTTTAGGGTTTAGGGTGGACGGTGTAGGGTGTAGGGTGTAGGGTGTAGGGCGTTTAGAGGTTGAAACGAGGGTTTAGGGCTTATCGTGTATAGGGTTTAGGGCTTAGGTTAGGGTTTTGGCTTTTAGGATTTTTAGGGTCTAGCGGCTTTTGGGTTTTTCAGGGCGTTTAGGACTTGATTGTTTTTTTTGTGGGTTTGTACGGTTTTAGGGTTTTAGGGCTGAGTTTTTTAGGTTTGTTAAGGTGTGGGCCCGTGTCCCCTTTTTTGTCAGTAACACCTAGTCGGGTTAAGTTCCCTGACACAAAAGCTCTCTAGCATCAGAAAAAGGCCCTAAACCCTAAAGCCTAAGCCCTAGGGGTACCCTACATGTGATAACAAGGACCCCCAAGCCGCATATACCCGACAAGCCCTCCTGAACTCCGAACCAAAAAACCGTCAAAAGCCCTCTAAACCCTCCTAACCGTACATCGAAATCGCATGAAGAAGCACTAGATGCCCCCTCATATGAAGTAGGGTTTATATTTCTTGTACCCCCAAAAGGCCACCCAGTATATACACTCACCAATTTCAAAAGGAACCTTATATACACTCACCAAAAACAGAAATACATACCCTACTTCATATACCTCCCGGAAGACCCATGCATGCCTAGAAACTCTAGAACCTTCCCTAAGCCCTCTGAAAAAAAACATATGTAATACGTCGGCAAACGCGCTTAGCCCACAAGCCCCGCACTCCGCAAGGTCGATAAACTCTCGAAGCAGACAGCACCCCCAACCCCCGAACCCCAAACCCCAAACCCCAAACCACCAACACCAAACCACCAAAACCCAAACCCTAAACCCTAAACTCCAAACCTCGAACCCTAAACCCCATACCCTAAACCCCAAACCCTAAACCCCAAACCCTAAACCCCAAACCCTAAACCCTAAACCCTATGGAGTCTTTTGACCATGGCCCTTGCGGAAGGAATCCTTGGGATCCTCGAACCCCAAGCCCGACGCCGTCGAGCGCAGGCTTCCGGGCCTGAAGAGAGTTTTGGGGTGTAGGGTGTAGGGTTTAGGATTTAGGGTTTAGGTTTTTTTTTGAAGTGAGTTTTGGGGGGGGGTTGGTAGGGCTTGAAATTTAGGGATAGTTGGGAGTAGTGCTTAATTGTTGGAGTTCCTGAGAAACAGCTAAACTTTTGATTTTTGCTAGGGTTCCATGTGACAGTATAGTTTGAAGAGTTCTGGGGTTGATAGGGTTTAGGCTTTGGGGTTTGGGTTTTATTTGGAGTTTTGGATTTTTGGAGTTTGGTTTTTTTTTGGGGTTTTCCGGCTTTCGCTTTTTTTGCAGATGCTTTTTGGGTTTTAGGGTTGGGGCTATTGAGTGCAGGGAGCTCTAGGCGGAAGAGCCTGGTCATGGTTCTTGGGTTGAGGGGTCAAGGCTGGATGTCTACTCGAATCTGAGGGCACGATGTTTTTGGAGTTGAAACCCTAAACCCTAAACCCTAAACCCTAAACCCTAAACCCTAAACCCTAAACCCTAACCCCTAAACCCTAAACCCTAAACCCTAAACCTAAACCCTCAACCCTAAACCCTAAACCCTAAGCCCTAAACCCTAAACCCTAAACCCTAAACCCTAAACCCTAGCCCTAAACCCTAAACCCTAAACCCGAAGCCCTAAACCCAGTCAGGGCATTTTTTGCAGAGCATGAACCGAGGCTCATGCTTCAATATATGGGGGTTTCCAAAAATAGGGGTCCCTTTTTTGGTGTTCCTTTAATGGGAATATAATATTTTGGGGTCCCTTTTTTTTTTTGGGGGGGGGGGGGGTTCCTTAAAGGGAATATAATATTTTGGGGTCCCTTGTTTTTGGGGTTCCTTTAAAGGGAATATAGTATTTTTGGGGTATATAGGGGCTACCCCTATTTTCGGAAATCCCCATATATGTCGACCTCGCAGCACTTGTATTACATGTACACGACAGCCCGATGCCAAAGGGGAGTAGTTTCTTGCTTTTCTCCCCTGGCTTGCCTACTGCAGAATCCCGCTGCTTAAAGCGATGTTCAGGCCACGGTTGAAAGGAACCCCCTGGACCCGAAACCCCTCAACCCTGAGCCTTAAACCCTCAGTGTAAGGATTTTGGGGCCCCAGAACGACCAAGAGCGGCCGATCCTATGTTGCTGAGGAAGGTTGCTCTGATCCAAGCCTACAAGGCGTGCTGGTTAAGGGTTGTCGTTATATATATATATATATATAGTATATATAGTATATATAGTATATATAGTATATATAGTATATATAGTATATATAGTATATATAGTATATATAGTATATATAGTATATATAGTATATATAGTATATATAGTATATATAGTATATAGGTTGAGAGTTTCGAACATAGGGTTTCGGGTTTGCTGTTGAGGGCCAAGGGTAAAAGCGCGGAGGGTTTGGGAATCAGGCCACTTGCCGAGGGCTTGCTGTGAATCCTGAAAACCCTAAACCCGAATGCTTAAACCTCTAAAGCCGAGTTCCCGTCCTATGGAGTTCAGGGTTCAAACAGTTTATTCAGGGAGTCTAGGGTTTAGGGTTTAGGGTTTAGGGTTTTGGGTTTAGGGCGGCGGGGGTGGGGTGGGGTGCGGGGGGGGGGGAGACCCTAAACTTAAACCCTGGGTCTTGTGACTCAGATTGGGGATTGGGGTATTTGGGATTTCGGGCTACGGTTAAGGGTGGGTGGTCGACTCAAATGATACATGGACTTCCCTGTCATCGTAAGAGGCACCCTAGCTCCTATGCCAAGGCTTAGGTTTTAGGGTTAGGGTTAGGGTTTAGGGTTTAGGTTTTAGGGTTTAGGGTTTAGGGTTGAGGGTTTAGGGTTTAGGTTTTAGGGTTTAGGGTTTAGGGTTTAGTGTTTGATACCATCGTAGATCTTGGTCTAACCACTCGCACCCTTGGTAAGGAATTTCACCCTGCTAGTGTGGGGTCTGGATAATGCCCGTCCTTCAATGAGTCCTACCACTTGAGCTGAAACCCTAAGCCCTAAACCCTAAACCCTAAACCCTAAACCCTAAACCCTAGACCGCTGCATGAGTCTCCTGTCTGCATCCCCAAGTCTAGGGTCTCTCTGGTTCTCAGCATGACACAGAGTACTATACTCCCCTTAGAACCTTAATAAACATATTGTTTTAAATGCCCTCTTGGGTTATATATAGACAGAAATAAGAAATAATTCCCAGGGGGGATATAGAGCAGCCAAACGCTATCTGAAGCATGAACTCGATCTCATAGTGAGCAGAAGATGGGGTAAAGGGTTTATTAGGGCTTAGGGTTTAGGGTTTGGGGTCTAGGGTTTAGGGTTTAGGGTTTAGGTTCCCGAAACCATAGGTCTATGCGTCAGGAGTTTGTTGTATTTGTTCTCCGGTGTTTCCCAAAGTTGTTTTAATCGAGTCATGCCAATGGTCTATGAAGATGGAGTACCTCACGGAATTCAAAATCCCCGCCCCTGCCACAGGAAAAAAACATCCTTCATCAGAACGCTGAAAAGTCACATTCCAAAGCTGACGAAAAGCACATAAGAAAGTGATTGGTAGAAAGCAGCATCCGAAAGCAGAGAGAACACACAACAAAGCACTTTTCTGAAAAGGCACATGACAACCCACACAACCCGCATCTTTGATGGACAGAAGGCCGAAAGCCCCAGAAACCGAAAGAGAACGCCATTTCCACAAAAGCTGAGAGTAGCAAAACCCCATGGGGGACCTATCCCTGCTGGTGGTAGTGCTCGTCGTCGTCGTCGTCCTGGTCGTCGTCGTCGCCGCTGTTGTTTGTGGTCCTAAACCTTAACCCTGAACCCTAAACCCTAAATCTTAAACCCTAAACCCTCAACCCTAAACCCTAAACCCTAAACGCCAGATCTTAAACCCTAAACCAATCTGCGTCCAGGATAACTTCCTGAACCAGGTCAAAGCCAGTCGCAGAGAGCATCCTGGCAACGCTTGTTTTTTCCATTTAGGGTTTAGGGTTTAGGGTTTGGGGGTTTAGGGGTTTAGGGGTATAGGGGTTTAGGGGTTTAGGGGTTTAGAGGTTTAGAGGTTTAGGGTTTAGGGCTTAGGGTTTAGGTTTTTGGGTTTAGGTTTTAGGGTTTAGAGTTTAGGGTTTAACGTTTGAAGGTTGAGAGTTTTTAGGGCTTTAAGCTTGAGGGCTTTAGGGTTTAAAGTCTGAGGGCTTGGAGGGTTTAAGGTTTGCGGTCTCGGGTTTTAAGGTTTAGGGTTTTGGGTTTAAGGCTTATGGTCTTGCAAGCCTAATAGCCTGATATGGGGGGGTTTCCGAAATTCGGGGTACCTTATTGGGGTCCTTAGTATAAGGGAATCCTACTCTTTGGGGGTTTACCTTAGGGGTCCCTTATTTTCATAAACCCCATCTGTTCTCCTACCATCATAAAAAAAGGTCATCGAGGAACTCAGAAACTAGACTAGGACCCGGAGTAGGCCCTTATTTCTTTTTTTCAGGGTTGGGGTTCCCGTATAATCCCCTTAAGGCCAACAAGGGTGCCCTTTTTTTCCTAGGTTACTCCTGGGTCTAAACCCTAAACCCTAAACCCCAAACCCCAAACCCTAAACCTTATTTTAGAAACTGGAGTGTGCCACGCCATGGCTCATGGAAGGGGCGTGTTTGTTTTTCGGTATAGGGGTGTACGGATTGTAAGGGTTATACGTTGGGTTGTTCCCCCCTTATATTAACTTTCCTTAATAGGATTTTAGCACCCCCCCCCCCCTTTTATTCTAATCCCTTTTAAGGGCTGTTTGTATAAGGGGGAACATCCCAAGTTCTATGATGGTGTTGGATTGTTGGCTTGCCCACTTGGGAAGGGGCAAACGGGTTAATGAGGGTTAGACGGGGTAGAAGAGCTTTCAGGGATTTCGGGGCTATGAGGGCTTCAGAGTCATGAGGGTTTAGGGGTTGTAGCGGCTTTAAGGGGCTTATAGGGTTCAGGGTTTAGGGTTTAGGTTTTAGGGTTGGGTAAGGGTTGTCAAGGTTGTAAGGTTTGGGGTTGAGGGTCTGTGGGGTAACTGGGCCGCAGTTACGATGCATGGTCCGCTCCTAAACTCTAAACCTTAAATCCCTAAGTCCCTAAACCGTAAACCCCTACACCCTAAAGCCCAAGCCCTAAGCCCTAAACCCTAAGCCCCAAACCCTCTTGTTTTGGGGCTTGGGGTGAAAGGACCCCAAGACACTGAAGCAACCCGCTCGCCCTGAACCTGGCCCCAAATGGCATCCTGCACATCCCCGGCGCCTGAAGGGCCTGGTTTCAGCTTTAGGGTTTAGGGTTTAGGGTCTAGGGTTTAGGGTTTAGGGCTCGGGGTTTAGGATTTTGGGTAACTAAGGACTTCTCGTATCATGAGAAAGAAACATGCTCTGTACTTCTAGATATAGCCATACACGGTGAAAATGCATGTTTACATCTGAATCTACATTATTATATAGTCATGGGTTCCCCTGCTACCCCCCCCCCCCTCTGTACTGCCCCCCCGGGTTCCCCTCATAATTAAGGCTATTTTTAGGGTATGGTTGAGCCTATTAAGGTTATTTGAGGAGGGAACCTAGGGGGGGTAGTATAGAGGGGGGGTAGTAGGGAAGCCCATAATATAGGGCTATGAACCCTCAGCAGCCGGATTTTGGCTCTCTTTGGGGTTTAGGGTAGGGCAGGGTTCAGGGTTCAGGGTTCAGGGTTCAGGGTTTGGGGTTTGGGGTTTGGGGTTTGGGGTGTTTGGGTGCCTCCAGATCCGACACTTTTCCCTCTCTGAGGTGCTCGGGCGCCGCAGATCCGGCCTCGGACAGTTCGCTGTGTTTCGGGGGGGGGGGGGGGGGCTAGGGTTTCTTGCTTCGCCTTTAGTTGTACTTTAGACGTTTCGGGTTTCCTTATTTAGTAGGAACATTAAAGTTCAACATTTTCCCTTTGGTTATTGGAGAAGTAAGGCTTATATGAAGCAGGGCTTATCTTACTGTTAAGGGGTGAATGTATTTCAGGTTCCTTTCCAATATTGGTGAGTGTATACACCTGGTCTCCTTTTGGGGGTACAAGGAATATATACCCTACTTCATATGGGTTTATTGCTACTGCTTGGTAGCCCAGTGGTACCCTTTTCCCCTTTTTGGGGTTCAAGGTTCCCTTGTATAACCCCAAAAAGGGTGCCCTTCTCGCAATATGGTTACTGGGCTACGAAGAATATAGGGGTCGGAAGAATGACTAATGGTATTCCCTTATGGTTCCCTTTGTAATTGCACTTTAATAACCCCCCAAACCCTATTCTAACTATTCGGGCCCCTATATTATTTGCTTAAGGATCCCTCCCCCCCAAAAAAAAGACTTCTTCATTATCAGGGTCATATAGGGATTCTTATTCAATTGTTGTGTTTTTTTTTGGGGGGGTTCTTAAGCAAACAGTAAGGTAGGGTTTAGGGTTCTAAGTCTCCGTGGATGCGTGGACCTGTCTGTTGCTTGTTTGCTAGTCTCTCTTGGTTTTTCTGCGATGGTCTTCTACCCAGACCCCTGGGCGGATCCAAAAAATAGATCCCTTTCAGGGTTCCTAAACATGACCCAATAGTAGTAGAGGGTACTATTTGGGGGCTCTATCTTTTGGATCCTCCCAGGGGTTTGGGTAGCACTTGTGTTGGTTTATTCGGGGGTTCGCCTGAAGCTGCGAAGGGAATTTCTCGGGCCGTGGTCTGCGGGGTCATGTGCGGTGTAGGGTTTAGGATTTAGAGTTTAGGGTTTAGGGTTTGTAGGGTGTAAAGTTTAGGGTCGATGGGTGCAGGGTTAATCCCCCTAAGCCTACCTCAAGCCGAGGTCGGGACAGACCTCAACCCATGCTCTGGCTGTAAGAAGGAGACTCTCAGACCTGCCTCAGGAATCCCAACCCCAAATGTCGGTAGGCCCTCAGGATATCTTATTATATTTTCCTTTTTTGGATTTACGCGGTCATATTCAGGAGTATTTTTCAGAGGCTTTTAAGGGCCACCCTAGAAGCGAAAACCATAAACCTAAAACCCTAAACCCTGAAGCCTACGGCCGAAAGAAATTCTAAACCCATCTTCTCAAGAGTGGACCGCTTGCTGCAGAACTTTGACTAGATAGCTCCATCTCGATTCCCTCGTGATGCCTTTTTTTCTGACTCCCTCGATCCGAATGTGAATGATGCCCTTCACCAATCCTACTCGCGGTGTAGGGGGTTTAGGGTTTAGGGTTTAGGGTTTAGGGTTTAGGGTTTAAGGGGCCACAAGGTTGAATTAGCCCCCACGCTGCGTTGCGAGCCGCGCCTGATGCGGCGGACTCCCCGAAGTGGTCTTCCCCTGCAAAAACTTTCTGACGTGGCCATTTACCTTTGACCTTGAACCCTAAACTACCCGAAACCTTAAACCCTAAACTACCCTAAACCTCAAGCCCTAAACCCGAAACCCTGAATAAGTTCCCCCATCTGTGTTGAGCAACCCCTTTACGTGCAGGCTCCTGGGTTTTTGGTCATCTTGGATTCTACTTTGAGTGGTCTCGGTCATAGCTTGTCAGGGTTTTGTCCACACAAAGCCCAAGTCTTATCAACATGACTAAATTCTTAGCTTCCCAAACCTCCTAAATTCTAAAGCCCTAACCCCAAACCCCCAAACCCCTAAACCCTTACACTCTCCAACCCTAAACCCCTAAAACTCTTCATCTGCAGACTGCATGAAGCAAAGAAAACCTCTTAGGGGTACATCCTTAAGATCTAGGGTTTAGGGTTTGAGGTTTTGGGTTTAGGGTTTGGGGGACCGAACCCTAAACCCAGTGAGGCCACGAGCATCCTCAGGGAGGTGCCATTCTTTCGCGAGTTCGATGACGTGCTGCCAGGCGAGGGCTTAGGGTTTAGGGTTTAGGGTTTAGGGTTTAGGGTTTAGGGTTGTTTAGGGTTGTTTAGGGTTGTTTAGGGTTGTTTAGGGTTGTTTAGGGTTGTTTAGGGTTGTTTAGGGCTTAGGGCTTTGGGCTTTAGGCTTTGAGCTTTGGGCTTTGGGGCTTTGGGGCTTTGGGGCTTTGGGGCTTTGGGGCTTTGGGGCTTTGGGGCTTTGGGGCTTTGGGGCTTTGGGGCTTTGGGGCTTTGGGCGGATTAGGGATGTAAAAGGCTTTCGGGTTTAGGGTCGGCTTCTGGGATATTTTATATGTTCATATTTGGGTTTATAAGGGACCATATATATATATATACATACATATGTATATTGCTTCTGCGGTTGGAGGGGAAGGCCTTTTTTTCTGCTTACTTCTTTAGTTGTTTTGGGAGTTTTCAGGGTTTAGTTTTTTAGGATTGTTTTTGGCTTCTTTGAGTGTTTAGAGGGTTTTCGGGTTCTTGGGCTTTAGATGTATGTTAGGCCGTAGGCTTTAGGCTTAGGGCTTCAGGTTTGTTTAGGGTTTAGGGCTGTTGGGCTTCAAAGGGTTTATTGGGGCTTTCAAGGTTTAGGGTTTAGGGTTTAGGGTTGGGATGTTCCCCCTTAGACTGACATTCCTTAGTAGGGATTTGAATAGGGGGTTCTTATAATCCTTATTAAGGACTGTCGGTATTAGGACCCTAAACCCTAAACCTTGAGCGTGTGCATTGCGGTTTTAAGGGGCGTTTCTGGCTCAGCTGGGAGAGGCACGATCTATCGCTTGGCCAAGCTCTCCATCATGCAGGATGCCGACGAAGGCCAACTGACATGAAGGTCTCATGGGGATTGTGGGGGTGTTGAGGGTTTAGGGTGAACCTTACTTGCTTCAACCCCTGAACCCGAAACCCTCAACCCTACACCCTAAACCCTAAACAGGCGAAGTCCTCTTCCGACAAGGGGACGAGCCTGTCGACTGCTACGTCGTCATGCGAGGCATTCAGTTCTCTTGGGGGCGTACAACCTGTAATCCCAACTGGAGTAGATGGCCTAAACCCTAAACCCTAAACCCTACAACCCTACAACCCTACAACCCTACAATTCCAAATGCATGTTACGCCAAGTGAGAAGAAGGACCGACTCCAGGGCTAACAAGTTGACCCCAATAGCCCAGAGTAGGCAGATTCTAGGGTTTAGGGTTTAGGGTTTAGGGTTTAGGCTTAGGGTTTAGGATTGAGCCGGAAAGGGCGCTTTTTGCATCTATAGATACCCAACATGCCCCCCCCCCCCCCGGGTCTATCAGGCCCCTTTGGCGTGGTAGTTGGGTGGGTGTAATTGGGCTAAACCCTAAACCCTAAACCCTAAACCCTAAACCCTAAACCCTAAACCCTAAACCCATTGGATGCTCTCTTTTTGTTCTCAGAGCTCTCTCAGGGTGGGTTTTGGAGGTTGTACCCTATCTAGGCTTTAGCATTTCGGAGCATGTAGCCTTGAGGGTTTTCAAGGGTTTAGGGTTTAGGGTTTGGGTTTAGGGTTTAGGGTTTGGGTTTAGGGTGTAGAGTTTAGGGTTGTCCAGAGGAACCCGCGGCGCCTTTGAGTATCATGCTGTCGTTCCGTTGGGTCAAGCTGTAGGATTCAAGCAGCAGGAGAAGCACCACTTATCCTCATTGGAATGGGTTGCTGGGCTACCTGAAAGGTTTAGGGCTGTGGCGGTTTAGGAAATACTTTAGGGTTTAGGCTTTAGGGTTTAGGGTTTAGGGTTTAGGGTTTAGGGGTACTGGACCCTAAGCCCTAAACCCGCTTGCCGGCACAGAAGGGCCTTATCTCTTATGCAGTTATATACAAGTTGAGGGCCCTGAATCCGGAAGGCCTTCTCAACCCAGGCCCGAACCCTGAGACATCTTCCCCCTAAGCCCAAAACCTTAAACCCCAAACCCCAAAACCCCAAACCCCAAACCCCAAACCCCAAACCCCAAACCCCAAACCCCAAACCCTAAACCCTAAACCCTAAACCCCAAACCCCAAACCCCAACCCTAAACCCTAAACCCTAAACCCTAAACCCTAAACCCTAAACCCTAAACCCTAAACCCTAAACCCTAAACCCTAAACCCTAAACCCTAAACCCTAAACCCTAAACCCTAAACCCTAAACCCTAAACCCTAAACCCTAAACCCTAAACCCTAAACCCTAAACCCTAAACCCTAAACCCTAAACCCTAAACCCTAAACCCTAAACCCTAAACCCAATCAAAGAATGGGGTTTTAGTCCTGCGGCTTCGCTGGCGCAGGGAAGGTGGGAGTCCACGTACGCAGCACGCCCCAGGCCGGGTAGTGAAGCTCCCTTGAAAAGGTTTCGGGAGGGCTTAAGGGGTTTAGGGTTTAGGGTTTAAAAGGTTTATAGGGGCTCAAGTGTGCAAGGGTCTATAAGCCCTAGTACCCCGAACACCTGACGGGGGAGCCGACGTTGCGTCGCAGGAGTCTCCGAGAGACTTCACCCTGGACTACGTGCGGGTGGTTGAGGCCATCTATGTGTAAACGTCTTAAGCTTCTAAGAACCCCAAAGTCTCACAACAAAATACAAAAGCCTGGAAGTTTCCTGAGATTCGGTAAGCACGAGGTCATACAGCAATGGCTTGCAAAGGCAGGCGTGGGGTTCGAAGCACTTTTCTCAGCATGGACCCGCAGGGTTCGGGGTCTTCAGGGGCTTTGTAGGGTTCACAAGAAGTAGGGTTTATATTACTGTTATTTGTGTGTGTGTGTGTGTTTATACCGGGTGTCCTTTTTGGGGAGACGAGAAATATATACCCTACTTCATTCGCAAGGCTTGCACGGCTAAACTCTAAACCCTAAACCCTAAACCCTAAACCCTAAACCCTAAACCCTAACAAGGCTTGCACGGCTCTTCTATAGGGGAATTGTCGGTGACGTTGTGTGCTTTAAGAGGTGCTTAGGATGGTTCCGGGCAGCGCTTGCACCTTGTCAGCTGGGTTTAGGGTTTAGGGTTTAGGGTTTAGGGTTTAGGGTTTAGGGTTTAGGGTTTAGGGTTTGCGGTTTAGGGTTTAGGGTTTCGGGTTCTTGGCCGGCTTTGGCAGGCCCCAGAACCAGAAAGCTCTACACCCGAATCCCCCCTTAGGGTTTAGGGTTCAAGCTTCAGCCCAAACCTTAAACCCGAAGGAGGAAAATCCTCGAGCACTTGCTCTTAGTAGGGTTTCGGATTTAAAGGGTAACTCTGACCAAGGCCCCTAAACCCTAAACCCTAAACCCTCAACCCTCAACCCTAAACCCTAAACCCTAAACCCTAAACCCTAAACTGCAAAGAAAGACTCTCCACCCTCAGGACGAGAAGAGCGGCCACGTGAGCCGACTCTGCAGGTTCTGGCGCTTCACGCGTCTTGGCACATCTCGGCTTGAGGGTGGAACGGTTCAGGGTTCAGGGTTCAGGGTTCAGGGTTTAGGGTTTAGGGTTTAGGGTTTAGGGTTCAGGGTTTGAAAATCTTACAAAGCAAACGCGCCGCGAAGCCTACAAGCCTCTGAACCGCCAAGACGAGTGATTCAGGACTTAGGATTTAGGGCTTCGGGCTAAACCCTAAACCCTAAACCCTAAAACCCTAAAACCCTACAACCCTAAAACCCTAAAACCCTAAAACCCTAAAACCCTAAAACCCTAAAACCCTAAACCCACTGCGCAGCTGCGGGAAAGTCCATGTGGTAGGGAAGGACCTGAGGCCAGCGTCAACAACGCAACGTACTTGACGACCCGAAGGTGTTGATTTGGGCATTGGCGTCTCTTAACCCTAAACCCTTAACCCTAAGCCCTAAATCCTAAACCCTAAACCTCAACCCTAAACCCTAAACTCTAAACCCAGAACCCTAAACCCTAAACCCTAAACCCTAAACCCTAAACTCTAAACCCTAAACCCTAAACCCTAAACCCTACTAAACCCTAAACCCTAAACCCTAAACCCTAAACCCTAAACCCTAAACCCTAAACCCTAAACCCTAACCCTAAACCCTGAGTAGATGGGGCACCTGGGACAGCTCTGGGTCAGCAAAGCCAAGGCGCTATGAGGACGGGACGCCGCTTCGGGTTTGGGGTTTAGGGGTTGTGGGGTTTAGGGTTTAGAGTTTAGGGTAACAGTCGGGGTAGGGTGTGCGGGCCCCCTTCCCTCGAAGGGAAGTGTCATAGGCCCTTAATCTGATCCCTAACCTCCTTTAGAAGGTTCTGATGTATGGGCCCTTAATGTGTAAAGGGTATGCAAGGGGTATATAAGGGGGTACCCTTCCAAGGGCCCCTACTAAGGGACCATGCAACTACCCTTAGATTCCCGCCCCGCCTCATGAAGATTGCATGTGATTGCACGTAGCGTTTAGGGTTTGGGGTTTGGGGTTTGGGGTTTGGGGTTTAGGGTTTATGGTTGAGGGTTGAGGGTTTAGGGTTTAGGGTTGAGGGTGATTAGGCTTTAAGTAAGGCTTCAAGGCTTCTTGAGTCGAGAAGGCCCTTGTTTTCGGCGTCGGGCGTCTTTGGGCCCGTGAAAATCGGAGGGTTCCCCTCTTCCTAAACCCTAAACCCTCTACTCTGAACCCTATAACTCCTCTGCCCTAAACCCTCTACCCTAGACCCTAGACCCTAAACCCTGAACCCTGAACCCTAAACCCTAAACCCTAAACCCTAACCTGTGGGATCCTATAAATACAGATAGGGAGTAAGAACCGGACCCCTCCCAAACCCGCGGAACTTGGGAACCCTTGGATGCACAGGAGGATCGCGACATGGCTGCGCGACTGCACAAGGGCTTTTTGGGCTTCAGGGCATAGTTAAGATCCATACGTTTCAGGGTTTAGGGTTCAGGGCTGTATAGGGTGCAGGGTTTAGGGTTTCGGGTTAAGGGTTTAGGGTTCAGAAGATATGTCCATAAAGTAGCCCCTCAGGGTTCAGGGCTTAGGGTTTCGGATTAAGGGTTTAGGGTTCAGGGCTTAGGGTTTCGGGTTTAGGGTTAAGGGTTTAGGGTTCAGGGCTTAGGGTTTCGGGTTTAGGGTTTAGGGTTCAGGGCGCAGGGTTTAGGGTCTGGGGGCCAGGGTCGCATGCAAGGTCGAAGGCACGAGCAGCCCCCAGCAAACAACTCCGCCCCGCAGCCGTGGCTTAGTTAGCATATGGGCAGTTCTCTAAATCAGGGTCCCTTTTTGGGTACCCATGACAAGGCGGCACCCTTTAAAAAGGGACTCCAAAAAGGGACCCCAGATTTAGAGAACTGCCCATATACCATTTCCATTTTCTAACCACGCACACCCCCCCTAGGCCACCTGAAGACCCAAGCCATAGCAACCTATACCTCAACCTTCAACTCACCAACATACCCATAGCAATGAAAACCATACTATGGAGCCATGCCCAAGCCCACAGAAAATAGCATACCCAACCCCATACACCAATACTTTCATGGAAACCCATACTACCCAACCCCAAACCCCTAACCCCGAACCCTAGAAAATGGAAATGGTGTTCTCTAGTAGCATATCTACAACAGGAATAAGGTTTAGGTTTGAGGTCGAACCGACTAGAACGATACTTGTAGCATAGCATGAGCCACTTGTCTAACTTCCGTTGTCAGCATCAACCGCACCCTCACTGGAGCATGTTTTTCCTGCATCCATCTGGGTTTCTTCAGTATAACCCCCCTAAACCCTAAACCCTAAACCCTAAACCCCCTATACAATCCCTTAAGGGGGGCCCCCGATAGTCCCCTTCTAAACCCTCTACACACCTTGGAGTCCCTGGGGCCCTGTAAACCGTTAAACCCTAAACCGAAAACCCGAAACCGTTAAACCCTAAACCCTAAACCCGGAGTGCCGGATTATGCTCGGGGTTTCGTTGTGGGCTGAGGTTCAGGAGGCAGTCAGGGGTTCTTAAAGCAGGGGTCGGAATAATTAGCTAGTGCGATCCCCTTCTGGTCCTATAATTATACGACAAGAACACCCCCAAAACCCTATTCTAAATATTGAGGCTCCTACATTGCGCCGGTCCAGGGCAGTTGGGGGCTTGAGGAATTTTGGATGCTTGGTTCGGGTTTAGGGTTCGTGGTTCAGGGTTTGGGGTAGTCTGGGGTATCTTGGGGCAGCTTAGGATTTTGCATTTTGGGGTGCTTCGAAGTTGGGCGTCGAGGTTTGACGCCGGTCTGCGCTTGGGGTCAGAGAGTTTCCCCTCAACCTACACCCTAAGCCCTAACCCTGATCCCAGTTGTCACAGTCAGTTCTCTGGCTTAGGCTTAGACCCGAGATAGCTTCGTTGCGGAGCCTCTCTGCCCAAGGAGCTGGACGATTCGCACCGTCGCTACGTCACGGAAGGCGGTGTAGGGTCTGAGCGAGTTCATGGAAGGCTGTAGGGGCTTGGCCTATCTATAAACCCTAGAAGCCCTGTAACCCGATGAACCCTGGTTTTGTTTCAGGGGTTTTGAAAGCTTACTATACTAAATGTAGGGAATCTTTTGCAACACAATGGGGGAGGGAGGGACCCTCAACCCTGAACCCTCCATCCCAAACAGTTCGTTGGGGGACCTATGGTTCCTAAGCCCTAAACCCTACTAAACCCGAAACCCGAAACCCTAAACCCTAAACCCTAAACCCTAAACCGCATGGTTTCTGGGATCCTGGAGAGGCTTCAACACCTTCGCACCCGACTCCGATCTGGGCTCCTCGCAATTGTTTCTTTGGGGCCGGGGGGGGGGGGGGGGAGAGGGGGGTTCTAGGGTTGAGGGTTTAGGGTTGGGGGGGCCAGAGTTCATCAGTTAGGGTTTAGGGTTTGGGGTGTGTGTAGGGTCTAGGGCTGATATAGGGCTTAGGCTTTGTAGTTGGGTTTCAGGGTTGTTCTTGTTTAGGTTGAGGGTGTACTGATTAGGTCTATATTGTGGTTTCGAATTTGCTAGGGCAAGGTCAAGCCGGATCTGAGGGGGAGGGGGGGGGGGGGGGGTCAAGCCAGGTTTGGGAAAGGCTGGTCATTCCCCTAAACCCTAAAACCCTAAACCCCTAGACCCCTAAAACCCCAAAACCCTAAACCCCTAACACCCTAAACCCTATAAACCCTATAAACCCCCTAAACCCTATAAACCCTGTAAACCCTATAAACCATTATAAACCCTATAAACCCTATGAAACCTGTAAACCCTATGAACCCCATAAACCCTATAAACCCTATAAACCCCATAAACCCTACAAACCCTATAAACTCTAAAAACCCTATAAACCCTATAAACCCTAAACCCTAAACCCTAAACCCTTAAAAAAACCCAAAGCTGAGGCACGAAGGTGGCCAGTCTCGGTCGCGGCGCGGCCTTCGGGGAGTCCCCTTGTCCTTACTTAGCCGGTAGGGTTTTGGGTTTAGGGTTTAGGGTTTAGGGTTTAGGGGTTTAGGGGTTTAGGGGTTTAGGGGTTTGGGGTTAGGAGTTTGGGGTTTGGGGTTCAGGGTTAGCTTTTTGGGCTTTCTTATTTAGTAGTGTTTAGGGCTAGGGGGTTTGGGGTTTAGGGTTTAGGGGTTGGGGCAAAGTTTAGGGGTTGAGGCTTCTCCAGGGCGTTGTTGGGGTGCTTTGGATGCAGGGCAAGGCCTAACGTAAGAACCCAAAAGCCTCTCTTTTTTTGCGGGTTCGTGTTGGGAAGGTTGCAGCAACGTAGGCTTGCGTTTGGGATGTTCCCCCTAAAGCTAGCAGTCCTTAATGGGGATTCTAGTACCCCCCATAAGAATCCCCATTATGGAGCTGTTAGTAAAAGGGTGTATAAGGGGGAACATCCCAAGGTTTAGGGTTCTTAAGGTAAGTTCCTTGCTTTCGACTGGTGCTCCTAATACGATGTTGGATACAGTGATGCGTTGTTGGGAGATCTAGGGGTGGCTTGAGGGGCACTGTACGGATACCGAGCTATACAGGATTCTCTGATTCTTTAGGTCTTCAGGCTGGGATGTAGGGTTGAGGGTTGAGGGTTGAGGGTTGAGGGTTGAGGGTTGAGGGTTGAGGGTTTTGAGGGGGTTGAGGGGGTTGAGGGGGTTGAGGGTTGAGGGTTGAGGGTTGAGGGGGTTGAGGGTTGAGGGGGTTGAGGGGGTTGAGGGTTGAGGGGGTTGAGGGTTGAGGGTTTAGCACTCCAGGGGCTTTCTCTGTGGACGTGGGAGAGTGGGAGACTTGGGCCAAGTGGCGCGGAGAAGCGCTGACTTAAAGTCTGAGAGTTTCATGCCGACGGTGGAACTCCTAAACCCTAAACCCTAAACTCTAAACCCTAAACCCTAAACCCTAAGCCCTAAACCCTAAACCCTAAACCCTAAACCCTAAACTCTAACCCTACTGCGACTCTGGACAGCTGAAACACCTCGGAAAGAATTTTGGGGCTGGGTTTAGGGCTCAGGGTACAGGGTTTAGGGTGCAGGGTTTAGGGATGACCCTTGCAGGCTAGGGGCAAATAGTATTTCGGGGCTATACCAGGGCGATCCCCTGTTCGCATGTCCGTGTAGGGTCCATCCGTCAGCCCGAGCCTGATGTTTCACGACCCCCTCAGCCGGATGCCCTTGCCCACCCGAAACCCTAAACCCTAAACCCTAAACCCTAAACCCTAAACCCTGCAAAACATGCTTCCAAGAACCCTGAAGTCGCCAAGTATACCCGATGAAAAGGAAGCCTCGAAACCCGAAGCATGCAAACAGGATCCTCTGAGACCTAGCGGATGGGGGGATTTAGGGTTCAGGGTTCAGGGTTCAGGGTTTAGGGTTTAGGGTTAGGGTTTGGGGTTTGCGGTTTAGGGTTTGGGGCTGACAAGAACCCGTTGAAACTAAGCGGCTTCAGGCAATACACAGAAAGGCAGATGTTCCCTGTGCTGTGATTCGGGTGAGCCCTATCCAAAACTAAACCCTGAACCCTAAACCCTAAAGCCCAAACCCCAAACCCCAAACCCTAAACCCTAAACCCCAAACCCTAAACCCTAAACCCCAAACCCCAAACCCCAAACCCTCCCGACCAGTATGCAAAAGCCAGGCTTGGCCTCATGGAGCGAAAGCCGCGGCTTGGAATGATAGTTGCTGGCCATTCCGGGCTTGGGTCGGCTTAGGGTTTAGGGTTTAGGGTTTAGGGTTTAGGGTTTAGGGTTTAGGGTTTAGGGTTTGGGGCTTAGGGGTTTAGGGGTTTAGGGGTTTAGGGGTTTAGAGTTTAGGGGTTTAGGGGTTTAGAGTTTAGGGTTTAGGGTTTGGTGGTTTCGTGGTTCAGGAGTTTATGGCTTCGGGCGAAATGGAAGGTTCTGGGCAGGTTTGGGGTTAGGGGTTTAGGGTTCAGGGTTCAGGGCCCTACACCCTGAACCCTACACCCCAATCCCTAAACCTCCCCCCCCCCCCCCCACAGCGCAAAATCATCCACACAAGACCTCCTCATTGGAGGTCTAAACCTCAACCCTATAGAGACCCGAACCCTGAACCCTAAACCCTTAACCCCACAACAACTTACAGGCCTGACTTTCTTGTGGTCGACCCTAAACCCAAATACCAGGCCCCCAAGAAAGTGCCCATGATTTGGATCAGCCAACCCTAACCCAAAGACCGAAGCCTACACGCCCTAAACCCAACTTGGCGTCCTTTTCTTTTTTTTTCGGGGGTGGGGGGGGAGATGTCAGGATTTGACGCTTGAGGTTCAGGCCTAAACCCTAAACCCTAAACCTACAGCAACCCTTAAAAAAGTTTTCCCGGCGGAGACCTGGGAGGGTTGCAGGCTGCAGGAAGTTGCAGAGCCTCTCGAGTGGCTTGGGATCGGGAGTGCCTTCTTGATACAGCTACCCGGCTACGGTGGCGCTTTCCTCGACATGGCACACCCTAAACCCTAAACCCCACAGAGGGTGGACAAGATTTGGGTTGCTGGAGCAGTCCAGCCTGTTGGTAAATAAGCTTGTTGGGTACGGCAGACTCCGACAGCTCCTTGAAAGAGTTTATGTTCCTTGCCGGTGGGTCAAGTCCGGGCCCTGCCGCTAGCCGCTAGCTAAACCCTCTAAACCCTAAACCCCCTAAAGCCTACATCCCTACACACCCTAGAACTTGGGATGTTCCGACGCTATGATCCTTATGAAGGGCTGTTAGTATGAGAGGGAACTCCTATAAGAAGGCCTTTGGGCCCAAAAACCCTAAATTATGAGGCATGAGCCTTAGGGTAAGCCCTAAACCCTGAACCTCTTGAGGCCAACAGGGGGAAGAGACACCATCCCCCCTAGCACCCCGAAATGTCTAAAGCCTACCGATGGCAGAGATAAGCTGAGGAGAGCCGCGTCGATCCGCGCCCGGATCGCACGAAGCAGTTGGCTTGAGGGTTTAGGGTTTAGGGTTCAGGGTTTAGGGTGTAGGGTTTAGGGTTTAGGGTTTGGGGTTTGGGGTTTGGGGGGTTGCGGGTTTGAGGGTTTGAGTGTTTGAGGCTGCTGCAGTTTGAGTTGGGGGTTTGAGTTGGGGGGTTTGAGAATTTGGGGGTTTGGGGGTTTGGGGGTTTGATGGTTTGAGGTTAAGGGATTCGGGGGTTGAGGGTTTAGGGTCTGAGAGTTTAGGGTTTGAGAGTTTGAGGTGTGCACTTGCCAAACAAAGGAAATATCAAGAAGTCCTGAAACATGCCACAGCCCTCCCCTCCCCCCGCCATCCCCCCCCCTGTGTAATTTCAACCGCAAAAGGTTGTAACAAAAAAAACCAAGCACAACGCATAAACCTCACAGCCCCTTTTGAATTTAAGAAGGAGTCCCAGACCCTAAATGGCCCCAAACCCAAAACCCTGCACCCCTGCACCCCCAAACCCTAAACCCTAAACCCTACCCCCCCCCCCCCCCACCAAAAAAAAAAAAAAACAACAAAGAACACAGAAGAAGGTTGCGAGTCCAAGTGCACCTTCGTGGTCATCCGGCACCTTGCCCTAGGCCTTGAAGTTTTAGGGTTCAGGGTTCAGGGTAAAGGGTTTAGGGTTTAGGGAAACTACTCAGCACCCTGCACTGTATCCCCCTTTAAGGCGCAACGGGTTTCGGGTTTAGGGTTTGGGGTACACTTATGGGGCTCTTTTCGGCCCAACACCCATCCTAGTGGGTACGATGAGGAGTCTTTTCCCTCCCCGCTTATCATGACGGTGACTCCCTTATTTCAGGGTTGGGGTGGGGGGCGGGGGAAGAGACCCGAGTATTTTTTAGGAACCCTAAACTCAAAACTCTAAACCCTGTAAAACCCGTAAAACCCCGATCAGACCCTGAGATGCCAGAGACCTGGCAGGTCGGGGGGGGGGGGGGTTGGCAATATCAGGGCTTGATGTGGTCTTGAAGGGATTAGGGGTTGAAAGGTTTCGGGTTTAGGGTTATGGGCTTTGGGTGTGAAGGGTTTCGACGGGTTTCTGTTATGAGGGTTCAGTTGGTTCAGGGTCTTTGGGGCTTGCACATTCTGAAGTTGCCCCTAAACGGTAGGTTTATCCGACGCTCAACTCCTGATCATTGAAAAGCCCTGCAAACCCAACCCCCCCCCCTAAACCCTAAACACTAAACGCTAAACGCTAAACCCTAAACCCTAAACACCCTGAACCCTAAACCCCAAAAAACATTCCAGCTCCTAGGAGATCTGCCTTCCAGAAATGGTTTTCCGAGAGCATCAGCGCAGATGCTTACAGGACCCCGGCCTGAGGGTTTGGGGTTTGGGGTTTAGGGTTTAGGGTTCAGGGTTTAGTCTTTAGGGTTTAGGGTTCAGGGCTTAGGGCATCGGGTTTAGGGGGGTTTGGGGTCTAGGGTTTGGGTGTTGGGTTCAAGGGATATAGGTCTTTTGAGGGTTTGAGGGTCGAACCCTCAACCCCAAAACGTTGTTGTATAAGAGTTAGGGTTTACGGGACTAAGGTTCGGGGCACAATGGTTTACGTTAAGGCGAAAGGATTTCAGGGTTCAATGATAAGGTTTAGGGTGTAGGCCTAAACCGTAGTAGCCCCCTCTTCTTACTTAAGGGTAAGGGTTCAGGAAGTAATGTAGGGTCCGGAATAAGTACTAGTAATATTCCCCTATGGCCCCTTTGTAATTGGACTTTAATGACCCCCAAAATCGTATTCTAATTATTCAGGCCCCTATATTAGCTTGGCCCGAATAGTACAGCCCATTGTTGGGTTTGTTCGGGTGGTGCCTGGGTCAAGGCCAAAGATCAAACGCAATACCAGGGTTTAGGGTTTAGGGTTTAGGGTTTAGAGAGTTTTAGGGTTTAGGGGGGTTAAGGGGTTTAGGGGGTTTTAGGTGGTTTTAGGGTTTAGTGTTTAGGGTCTAGGGGGTTTAGGTGGGTTTTCGGTTTTAGGGAGGTTTATGGGTTTAGGGGGTTTTAGGTGGTTTTCGGGTTGTATTTAGGGTCTAGGGGATCTAGGGGATTTAGGGGGGTTTTAGGGTTTAGGGGGGTTTGTGGGTTTAGGGGGTTTTAGGTCGTTTTAGGGTTTAGGGTTTACAAGGTCTAGGGGGTTTAGGGGGGTTTTAGGGTTTAGGGGGTTTAGGGTCAAGGTTTAGGGTTTAGGGGTTGCAGTTAGCATCCAAAACCTTAGCGCTCAGGGTTCAGGTTTAAAGGGCTTTCGCGTACAGGGTTTTGGGTTTAGGCGTCTAAACTCAGTTCCCGAATCCCAAATCACTAGACCTTATTATTAGGACCCCGAACCCTGAACAGCTTAGGGTTGTTTAGAGATTCCTAAGGCAATATAAGGGCCATATTGGAGTTTATTAAGGGAAGCATCTCAGGGGTACCAGCCTTAATCCCTTGATAGGGTGCAACAGAGGCTCCTGGAGGTTTCAAATTGCCCTAAACCCTAAACCCAAATCCTAAACCCTAAACCCAAATCCTAAACCCTAAACCCGAAACCCTAAACCCTAAACCCTAAACCCTAAACCCGAAACCCTCCTTTGCAGAGGAAGCGCCTCTATTTCATCAGCCGCATCGCTGGCTTCCAAATGGAAACGCTGAGGCGGCCGACGGTCCAGGGCCTAAGGGTTCAGGGTTCAGGGTTTAGGGTTTAGGGTTTAGGGTTTAGGGTTTAGGGTTTAGGGTTTAGGGTTTAGGGTTTAGGGTTGCAGTTTAAGAGGTTCAGGGTTTAGGGTTCCGGGCTTAAACTTGGATTTAGGGTAGAGGTTTAAGAGGTTCAGGGTTTGGGGTTTAGCGGGCGCAGGGGTCTTAAGCACTCGAGCTTCACGTTCGCAAGGTTTTTCGATAACCGGTATGGAGCCTCAATCCTAGAGCGTCATGGGCAATATTAGGGTTTGTGCCTATTATGGGTTGAGGGTTGAGGGGCAATGAGCGGCTTTCTTAGACCTTGTTGGGGGCTTGTGGGGACATTGAACCCTAAATCCCTCAGCCTCCTGAGGTTAGGGTTTAGGGTTTGGGGTTTGGGGTTTAGGGTTTAGGGTTTAGGGTTAGGGTTTAGGCTTCAGGGTTTAGCCCTCAAACTCCTTAGGCCAGGGTGTGGGACAAAGCCGGACGAGGCATGTGTTGGGAGGGTGCAAGGCTTAGGGATGTGAGGGGTTCAGTGCGAGTTCGGCCGTGAGCCAAACGGGTTTCATGGTTTGGGGATCTTGGCATTATGTTTTGGGGTTTCGGCATATGGGGAACGCTAAACCCTGAATAAGGGTGCTTTGGATTTTGGGTTGAGGTGGTCTAAGCCCTAAACCCTCTTGAAGCCCTAAACCCTAAACCCTAAACCCTAAACCCTAAACCCTAAACCCTACACCCTAAACCCTAAACCCTAAACCCTAAACCCTAAACCCTAAACCGTGGCCCCGAAAGCCCTGAAGCCATGTGCAGGAACCCCAAACCGAAGGAGACGCGCATGCCGGGTGGCAAAGTCAGGACCGAGGATGCTTTCAAGGGCTCGAAGAGGGCGAGCGGTTTCGGGTTTAGGGTTTAGGGTTTGGGGTTTGGGGTTTAGGGTTTAGAGTTTAGGGTTTAGGGTTTAGGGTTGTTTGGGGTTTGGGGTTTAGGGTTTATGGTTTAGTGCGCAGGCTACTTCCCCAACAGCCCAATGAACCCTTAGTTCGGGAGTGTAACGGAAAGCAGCTTACATCATAATCCAAAGGCTAAGCCCTAAAGCCTCAGCGTGCTTTTGTAGTGCAAGGTCTGCTGCTGAGGGGTGTTGACCTGCTCGTGTTTGAACCCTAAGACCTAAACCCAAAAAGCCTCACAAAATAACTCTATGAATCGCGACCCCAAACTCTAAACCGTAAACCCTAAACCCTAGACCCTAAACCCTAAACCCTAAACCCTAAACCCTAAACCCTAAACCCTAAACCCTAAACCCTAAACCCTAAACCCTAAACCCTAAACCCTAAACCCTAAACCCTAACCCCTAAACCCGAGCCCTAAACCCCAAACCCAGAATCCTAAAATCAGGGGGTGTCCTTGAACCAACCCTAAACCCTAAATCCTAAACCCTAAACCTGAAAACCGTCTGGGTGAAGGAAGCCGAAGCCGTCCATCCATCCAGTGGATCGCTTCCGTGAGGAAGAATTCGCATCAGGGCCACTTGAAGCAAGGGGTTTCGGGTTTAGGGTTTAGGTTTAGGGTTTAGGGTTTAGGGTTTAGGGTGTATAGAAGAGAAGCTCGCTGGTGCTAAAAGCACCCGGGCCGCTCGCTTGCGTTAGCATGTAGTCCCACCCCAACCACCCAAACTATTCTCATTTAGGGTTTAGGGTTCACCCCCCAAACCCCCCTCAAGGGGGGCTTTCTTGCTTTTGACAGAGAAAGAGCAGGGTGGGGCCTCCCGAGCTTTGTGGAGCCTGTCAGCGGCTCGTACATTTCTTGGAGCTTTCACGGAACTGGAGGGGTGCCCAAAACCGTCAAATGTTCAGTGGGTCTTGGCAAACCCCGACCCACGCAGCCCAAAACGCCAGGGGGAAGCAGGGGCCTTGGCCGGCCCCTGCTTACGCGTCCCAGGGAGGTCCCAGACAGGTCCAGGGAGGTCCCACCAGATCCCTACAGGTCAGGAAAGTCAGTTTAGGGGTCCCCAGGGGGGTCTTAGGAGTGGTGGGGGAGGGACAGCAAAAACATGTCAAGAGGGCAGGGGGGTCTCAGGGGGTCCCAGGGGGGTCCCAGGGGGTCCCACGGGGGTCCCAGGCGGGTCCCAAGGGGGTCCCAGGGGGGTCCCAGGGGGGTCCCAGGGCCCAGGTTCAATTTCAGGGTGCTTTCTGCGCCAAAAAAGCGTTTTTTTGCAGGTTGCCCCCTACACCACCCAGAAGGAGGGGGGGTCCCTGAATCTGCCAGCCCAGGGCCCCAGACCCCCCGGGGGGTACCCCCCCGACCCCCTAAAAAAGCCGAGGTTTGGGATCCTAATTGTTTTAGGGCTTCCGCCCTAGGTCTGAGGCGTAGCCAGGCACTGCAGGCCTCGTCTACCGGGAGGCTTTACCCTCCCTCACCGTTCTGTAGAGACGCTCGGTCGGGGACCTCGGTCGAAGCCTCGAGCGCCCATGTAAAAGGACAGCGGCGCTCTCGGCAGTTTAGGGTTTAGGGTTTATTGTTTAGGGTTTAGGGTTTAGGGTTTAGGATCTATGACTGCTCTGCCTAACCGGTCCGTTTTCGAATGCTTCAGATGCCCCTTCTCCCATTTTTCGAGACCGGTCACGCTTCGTTCGGCTACTGTGGCCCTAAGTACTACACCCCGAACTCTGGCCCCACAGAAGAAGTGGAAGCCTGAAACCCCCTAAGTCTTAAAACCCTACACCCAAAACCCTAAACCCTGAACCCCCTGGCGCTGTAGTGTGTGTGTGTGTGTGTTTATCTTGAAAAAAGAAAGATCCCTGCTTCTCACCAGGCATGTGCTGCTCCAGGAGGGCAAGGAACACGAGCCTCGGATCGCGCTTAGGGTTAAGGGTTTAGGGTCTAAGGGCCAGGGTTTGGGGTTTCGGGTGTCACACGCAGGAGACATGGACGAGGTTGCAACCCCAAAGGACTACCTCCAACAATTCCGATGACACTCTCGATCTTACACTCCTGGGGGTGTAGCATCTTGGGGCAAACGGAGGGGGTGAGGTTTGGGGCTTTAGGGTTTAGGGTTTAGGGTTAGGGGTTTAGGGGTTTATTTGGGAGGACTCTGCCTTCGCCTGGTTTAGGGTTTGCAAGACGATCCTCAAAGCCAACTGCCGCTCACAACCACTATGTTTTTGCTTGCAGAGTATGACATGCCAGACTTGCCACCTCGAGTTCACACGTTGTGTTTTTTCGTGTCCTTGTGCATCAAGACACCCATATATATATATATATATATACATACATATATATATATATATATATATATATTTATGTATATATAGAGATAGATAGATAGATAGATAGATAGATAGATATATGTAGATAAGATAGATGTATACGGATTCACAAATAGATCATGATAGCTCTGTATCTGGTTTCGGTCTCCACTAGGATCCCATCGTCTACATCGTCAAGTCCGGCCCCAACCTCATCTTTTTTTTTCGGGGGGGGGGGGGGGTTAGTGTTCAGAGGTTTAGGGTTTAGGGTTTAGGGTTTAGGGTTTAGGGCTTGGGGTTTAGGGGTTTAGGGTTTAGGGTTCGGCGTTAGGTTTAGGAGTTTAGGATAGTATAGGGGGTTACGGCGGGGTGGGTGATGTTGGGTTTGCGTTTGGGGGTTTGGCTTGTGGCTGAGTGGGAGAGTTGAAATAGTTTTGGAGGGAGTTTTAGGTAATTAGCAGGGGGGGGGGGGGGGCAAGAGTACTATGACTCATGGAAGATCCGTATTTGAGGGCATGAGGAAAACACAAAAAACTTCATGCTCCCCTGCTACGCTTAAAACCCGTGGAAGCCCTAGACCTGAATCCTCATTCCAACAAAACCCTTATTCCAGGACATGCAGTCGTACCTTGACGATGTTCTGCTCGGTTGTGGGATCCCTCATGCACCTAAATTAGCCGCCCAAACCCCAAAACCCCAAACTCCCAAACGCCCAAACCCCAAACCCCCAAAACCCCCAAACTCCAAACCCCCAAAACCCCCAAACCCCCAAACCCCCAAACCCCCAAACCCCCAAACCCCCAAACCCCAAAACCCCCAAACCCCCAAACCCCAAAGTCCCCAAACCCCCAAACCCCAAACCCCCAAACCCCAAAAACCCCCAAACCCCCCAAGCCCCAAAACCCCCAGACCCCCAAACTCCCAAAACCCCAAAAACCCCAAACCTCCAAAACCCCAAAACCCCCAAACCTCCAAAACCCCAAAACCCCCAAACCCCCAAAACCCCCAAAACCCCCAAAACCCCCAAGCCCCCAAACCCGAAACCCCAGCAAGAGGCAACATCAGCATCAGCCGCAAGAGTCGGCGACGCCTCTTGGCCACAGTTTTTGGGGTTTTTGTAGGTTTTGAGGCTTTGGTGTAATTAGGGCTGAAGGTTTAGGGCCAAAGTTTAGCGTTTAGGGTTGGGATGTTCCCCCATACACTAACAGCAGTCCTTAGTAGGGATTATAATAAGGGGGGGGGGGGGGTATTATCATCCCGATTAAGGACTGTTAGTATAAGAGGGAACATCCCAAGTAGGGGGGGGGGGTCTTGGGGATTTAGGGTGTTTTGGGGGTTAGGGTTTCGGGCCATTTTGCCATTTTTTGGTCTTGGGATTTCGCGCTTGTAGATGATATGGGGGCTTACGAAAATAGGGGCCCCTAAACCCTAAACCCTAAAAATAGACCCCCCCCCCAAAAGGTAGGATATCGGGCCGCTCTTGGAATGTAAAGCTGCTCGGGGCCCGCACACCGGCGTGTTCGGGTTTAGGGTTGGGGCTAAACTCCAAGCGATAGCAGCCTCGTACAGTCCGAAGATCCAAAGCTCTATACTTCTAAAGCCCCGAACCCAAACCTGATATTCGAAGCTCCGAACCCTGGAAGCATTCCTTGAGCCACCCTTGCCTAAGCCCTAAACCCCTGTAACACCCAAACCCCACACCCTAAATTCTAACCCCTAAACCCTATACCCGAAACCCTAAACCCTAAACCCTAAACCCTAAACCCTAAACCCTAAACCCTAAACCCTAAACCCTATCTGAGGCAGCTTCAGCCAAGAGCTCAACTACCGAGACGCCCGTCAACAGCGCGACGTGCCTTTCGGAAAGCCCGGGGCTCAAGGAAAGGACTTAGGGTTTAGGGTTTAGGGCTTAGGGTTTAGGGTTTAGGGTTTAGAGTTTAGGGTTTAGGGTTTAGAGTTTAGGGCTTAGGGTTTAGGGCTTAGGGTTTAGGGTTTAGGGTTGAGGGCTTAGGACTTATGGATGCTTAGGGCTTAGGGATGTTTAGGGCTTTTCAGGGTTCAGGGCGGTGGAGAAGTAGAAGGAGACGTGTGGAGCATGTGCTCAGCATGCTGCACAGCGGGATCGCTTGACAAGATTTGCATACAACTTCATCTAGCCCTAAACCCTAAACCCCAAACTGCCTTGGACCTGAAACCCTGGACCCTAGACCCAACTTCAGGCGCACATACCCCTTCCTGATGAGCCTTAGTTATAAGGCACTCAGCTGGGATTTCTCGTTTTCTTCCTTGTGTTTTCTTCTTTCCTTACTCCCTTTGCCGAATACAAACACTTCCCTACCCCCTAGTGCTACAGTTAACCCGCGTACTGCAATGTACTGTAGCATTTTTTATGTAGGATGGCGGAGTGATTTTTTTCAGATGAGGGAGAGGGGTCCTTGTTGGGTTCAGGAGGATCTAGAGAATGTACCCCGAGCAATAGGGCAGTATGGGTAGCATCTGAAGACCAGATCTGAACACAGCGACCTGGTCGGTTTGGCTCAAGGGAAAAGAAGCTGCGTGTGACTGCGTCATTCTTGATGAAAGTACGCGGTTATCAGCCGTAGCTCTTCGAGCTATCGGCGTGACTGCGGCCAACTACTGCTCCTCGATCTGCGTGGTTCTGCCCTTGCTTGGTTCTTTGCGACTCCCACTTGCACTTGGTTGGGTATTTTTATGTCGGAGGCTCCAGAGCCGGAAAGGCCCAGTGAGAAGCGTAAGGCTCCTAAATTGGATTCTACGGGTAGGCCTTTTGTTGTTACCCAACGAGGAGGCAAGAAAGTCAAGAGACAGCAAGAGCTACGTCAGCAGGTTATCGAAGGAACATACGTCCCCGAAAAGCTGTGGAGTGAAGAGAAGCGTTTGCAGTATGCTAGGCTGATCAGCATCCAGGAAAGGCGTCGTGAGCTAGATAAGCTAGAGAGAGAGGCACAGGAGAGCTTCGTTGCTGCGGGAAGTGGGGCTTCTTCGGCTTCAGGCGTTGCGACAGGCGGGGTTGATCGTCTTTCGGTTGGCCCGTCTGCTAGCCTACGGGGGCCGAGGGTGAGAGAGAGAGAGAGAGAGAGAGAGAGAGAGAGAGAGAGAGAGAGAGAGAGAGAGAGAGAGAGAGAGAGAGAGAGAGAGAGAGAGAGAGAGAGGGAGAGAGAGATCCCCAAGGCGCGCGTTGACGCGACCTGGACCCTCAAGTAGTGCTTCCTCGGATCCCGAACGCCCTAGGCCCACTGTAGGATTGGCACCCACGCAAACAAAGGCCTCCGCAATTGCAATCCCAGCTACTCCGCCCACGCCAGTGCCATCTAGTGCTCCTGAGACTCCGGTAGACCTTCCCGTAGAGGCAGAGGGTCCCACTGAAAGGCCCAAGTCCTTTCCGAAGCCCTCAAAGGCCTCTGAGGCAGGAAAGGGTTCCAAGGCCCCAAAGGGAAAGGTTTCGAAGGCCCCACAGGATCCTCCAAAGCCCAAGGCTAAGGGTCTGCCCAAGGCTCCTAAGAGCGAGAAAGCCAGCCCAAAGGGTCCCCCTGAGAAAGCCAGCCCAAAGGGTCCCCTGTGAAGGCCAGCCCAAAGGCTCCTCCAACAAAGGCTCGCCCCAAGGAATCCAAAGAGGCACCTTTCGCTCGCCCGAAGACCTCTGAGAAGAGCGCTGCGCCTAAGGTCCCACCAAACACTCTGGTAGAGGTAGAGGTTCCTGTAGAGCTCGAGGAGGAAGCCTCCCCAGCCGCTGCAAGGCCCGCACCTGCTAAGGCCAGTAGTAGCAGAATCCCGGTGGAGCTTCGTCCGGCGAGGGGCTCTCTTGCGGATCCCAGCCGCAGGGTTAAGGGCGGGAAGAGGGGTTCAACTTCGGCGGTTAATCCTTTGGAGGGAACTGTGAGGCTTGTGTTGGACTACCACGGAGTCTTGGATTGCGACGTCGCTGCCACACAGCGAAGGGGTATACTTGGTTCTACAACAAGGGCACTCCACTCATCGATTACGATATGAGCATGAAAGAATGCTACATTCTACTGATCGCAGGTGGTGCCCCCTCCGTGCCGAGCCCTTCCGAAGGCGCTCGCAGGTCGTATACAGTGGTATGGAGAGTGTCATGAACCTGCGTGAGAGTACCAAAGGATCCGGAGTGAATCGACCGGGCGGTTGACGAAAACCCCAATGTTGGCTAGATGATTTGAGAGTAGATGCTTCTACGCACTCAATGAAGTTAACGAGGTTAAAAGGACACAAGGTTCGTGCCAGAGGCATGTGCTTAGACAAGTTGAAACAAATTCAGTTTTCGACGTGGCCCTTGTTCGGTGTACACATTGCCTACCGTTGTTTCCTCCGAATATTCTATTACATTGCACGGAGGTGGTTCCGCCGCCCAAGCGAGGGCTCGGCTCTTGTCAGGCGTGTCCTAGTCACAGACCGTCGTGTAAGCAGCCTTTGTGACATGATGCCTGACGGAGGGGACTTTTCCACCGGCGTATCCAACCTGGGCAGACTTGGCGCGGTGCCTATCACAGTGCTCATAAGGATCGAAACCAATACAAATGGCTGTGTTTCGTGTCGGCGAGGTGAGACGCCAAAGAGTGGCTCGGGCCTTGCTACGAAGAAGTCCAGCCAAAGGAGAGTAAGCATCTATCAAGAAATCATGTTCGTCCGAGGCCAATGGACCTTCTCCTCCGCCTGGACCACCGCCTGCGAGAAGCTCATGAACAGTTCAGAACCCAACAACAAAAAATGTGAAGCCATGTGAGGGCTAACGGGAGCCATGAGTATGTTTCATCGATCGCTAGGCATCTGGCTTGAGCAACGAGGAAGAGGCCTGGATGCGTGACAAACTCAAGTGGCTCGAAGTATTCACCAATAGCCAGGCATCTGGCTCCGGGACTGTCGGAGAGGCATGACTGAGTGGCAACTATAGCTCATTGCTGTGTCATATCTGATTTCAGGCGTCTGGCGACGTGGACGAGCAAGAGGCATGACTGGGTGCCCAACGGAAGCTCGTTAGCATGTCTTGATGAATTGCCAGGGGTCTGGCAACGAGGAGGAGAACGAGGCATGAGTGCACAGCTAACGGAAGCTCAGTATTATGTATTATCGAAGGCTCTTAGGCCAAACGTCAAGCCCTAAATCTGCAACCCTGAGGCCACACACCTGTAGGGGGGATGGCACTTACCTAGAGATGTAGTAAAACGCTTTAAGCCGAACTGAAGTTGCAGCACCCTTCACCCCAAGACCCCACGCAACCTCATGAATATGCGGCGTGTTTCTTAGGCTCGCAAACGCCCTCCATGACCCATGAGTGTGTGTCAAAGTCAAAATATCCGCTTGACTTGCCCTCCCCCTAGCCTGCGAGCCTACCAGGAGCCCCCAGCTCTCAGCGCTGGGAAAGGTGCAAAGTGCGATTTGCGAGGCTCAAGGAACCAGCTCAAGGCGACGCAGCTCCAGTGGCTGACGCCGCCGGAGCTGACTGCTCTCCTGACCGCGGATACTTCCGCAATGGCGCGCAAGGCCGGCCCTAAGCCATGCGCGTTAGGTATGCTCAACTCCGTTGCATGCTGTTCGTTTGGCGGCACGGTTTTGGCAGTAGCGGCAAAACTCTTTCTTGTCTGCCAAAAAGCCCGCAAGATCATCACCAAGTTTAGCAAGCTCCCGGTCCTAAAGCAGTTAGCTCTGCTGGACGAGTTGGTTTGCCAAATATTCCATTGGAAACCTCGAAATGCTTTTAAAAGAACTTCTGAAGTATCCAAAGATTGACACTCCTAATATCATTGCAAATTTTTTTGAGGATATCAATCGCTGGCATCGAATATTTTCGAAGTCCATCCATATAAAACAATTTCGGTTCCCAAAGAATATTAGATATTCCATTGAAAGCCTCGAAGTAATTTCAAATTAATTTCTGAGGTATCCACAATGATTGCTTGAATCTTTGCAAAACCAAAAATGTTATCGGGATTTCAATTGAATTATTAAATATTTGGATTTCAGTTTTATCCAAATTAGCCAGATTTTTGGATGTCAAATGAACTTATACTTCTATCCAAATTCATTAGAGCTTTTGTTTTTCAAATATTTCGAGACAAATCCTTGAATTATTCAAATAAGTGAAGTTTCACAAGAATTAAAAATTTCTTTCTATTCAAATTCATGAAATGATTTTCATTTTGCAATACTTCTAAATATTCGATTGGAAACCTTGAAGCAATTTTCAAATACTTTCTGAGGTATCCAAAGATTCCTTATGTCATTGCAAGACCATTTTTGAGGAAATCAATTTGGGTTTCAATCAAATCTATAATTCTATCCAAATTCATGAAAATTTTGTTTTTCCAATGATTGAGCTTCGAGACTTCTGCTCGAAGGCGTTCAATAAATCTCGACCTCGTATATCCCATCAACTTCTTCCTCCCCAAATCTTCCTCCCGCCCAATCCCCTCTGTCCCCCCCCCCCCCCCCCCCCCCCCCCCCCCCCCCCACGCCGACCCCTAAAACCTAACATCTAAGAACAACGTTTTCGGTCAAAACGTTTCGCTCAAAACGTTTATTGGGACCCACCCTATACCATTTCATAAACCCTAAACCCTAAGCCCTTACCCCCCCCCCCCTCCCCCGGAGAAAAAAAGAAGGTTCCAACGCAAATGAGATAATCCCTAAACCCCAAACCCTAAACCCCAAACCCTAAACCCTAAACCCTAAACCCCCTCAGCGAGGCTCGGCCCAGAGTCGCTCTACTGCTCGCTGACCACCTTGGGCTTGAACTTCCCGGAGCACCTTCCGGGGTTTAGGGTTTAGGGTTTAGGGTTTAGGGTTCAGGGTTCAGGGTTCAGGGTTCAGGGTTCAGGGTTTAGTTAGGGTTTAGGGTTTAAGGAGTTTGGGGTTTGAGGTTTAGGGTGTAGGGTGTAGGGTTTAGGGTTTAGGGTTTAGGGTTTAGGGTTTAGGGTTTAGGGGGCTTGGGGGGGCCTTTAGGGTTTAGGGAGGGTTTAGGGTTTAGGGTTTAGGGTTTAGGGTTCAGGGTTCAGGGTTCAGGGTTCAGGGTTCAGGGTTCAGGGTTCAGGGTTCAGGGTTTAGTTAGGGTTTAGGGTTTAAGGAGTTTGGGGTTTAGGGTGTAGGGTTTAGGGTTTAGGGTTTAGGGGGCTTGGGGGGGCCTTTAGGGTTTAGGGAGGGTTTTGGGTTTAGGGTTGAAGGGGTTTAGGCTTTAGGGCTGGCAGCCCTCGAAAAACTTAGCGTGTCCTTGCCCCAGGAGCAGTTCACCGCGACAGTGTCCTCGGAGGCACAAGCCATAGATAGTCGCAGGGTTTCGGCTGCAGGCTTTAGGGCTCCCACATTCAAACAAGCCCTCAACCCCAAAGCAACCCCGACTTTTCTCTGTTTACAGCTGTTGGGTTGAAAAGGCCCTAAACCCTAAACCCGACCCTAATTCTTGAAATCCTAGGTCGCAAACCCCATAAGCCGAAGATGCCTTGGCAGGCCTGCTCGCTGTATGTGGCGAATGCCAAGGACCCATCAAGGTTTTGGGGTTAGGGCCTTTCGGGCTTCAGGGCTTTGATTTTGGGGTTTAGAGTTTTAGGGCGTTAGGGGTTCAGAGGGTTTTAGGGTTTTGGGGTTCATGGTTTATGGTTTGGGGTTTGGGGGGTTGGGCTTTAGTTCAGGTTTTGGGTTTGGGGGTTCAGGGTCTAAGCTTACCCCAATACAGGCGAACATAGCTCCTCGTATACGGTAGGACCTGGGATGTTTTTCATTGTCGCGTCTTGTTGGTTTGAAGAGGATTGGGCTGAGGAGTTTTCAGTTCTAGAGCACCGACGTCCTAGGCCTGCCCCTCAACCCTCTGTCAACCCCAAGCCCCAAATCCGAAGTCCCAAACACTAAGCCCTATAAACCCTAAACGCCAGGTCGTTGGTTCTACTGTACCTGTTGCGATTTTCAGTAGGAAACAGAAAGGGCCGGTTTAGGGTTTAGGGTGTGGGGGTTTTAGGGCGTTCATATAGGAGCTTGGGTTTGCAGCGTTTGGGGGCCCTTTGCGGTGAACAGTTTGGGGGTTGAGGGGGTTAGCGGGTCTTGGGGGTTAGGGGTGCCTCCAATATAGTTAAAGCCTAAACCCTAAACATTGAACCCTACACCCTAAACCCTAAACCCTAGCAGTCTCATTTGCCCAGAAGACCCATTCCAGATGCACAGGCCGCTATTTGTGTACTGCGGTCGGGTTCTGAGCTGAGGTTTTAGGGTTTTAGGCTGTTAGGGTTTTGGGCTTTTAGGGTTTTAGGGTTTCAGCGTGTTCGGCTTTTAGGGTTTTAGGGTTTTAGCGTTTTAGGCTTTTAGGGTTTTAGGGTTCTCGTTTGCTCTGTGTGGAGGGTTTTAGGGGTTTAGGGCGTTCGTTTTTGTTGGTTTTGTTTTAGGGTTCTACGGATTAAGCGTATGGGGGCTTATGAGCCCAAATCCGCAGCTCTCTCTCTCTGTGTCTCGGTCTCTCTCTCTCTGTCTCTCTCTCTCTCTCTCTCTCTCTCTCTCTCTCTCTCTCACCAGGACTTGAGCCATCTTCCTCCACGCGCGCGGGCCCTGAGAAGTGGTTTTGGGGGGTCTGAGGTTTAGGCGGCTTCGAGCTTTCGGGGGTTTAGGGCTAAACCCTAGACCCTAAACCCTAAACCTAAACCCTTAACCCTGGAGGCAGTTTAGGTGTTGAGGGCGTGAGGGTATGGGCGGTTTCGGGCTCTAACAAGTCGAGCTCTGCCATGGGCATGCTTCTTCTTTGAAAGCATCGGCCAAGTTGTTTTCGAGGGTTTCAGGTTTTAGTGTGGGGGTTACCTGAGACCCTCTTTACCTAAAGATTAGTAGGAACTACCCTGGAAGTAGGTATAACGGTATAACCTATAAAACTGTAGGTAAAGAGGGTCCCAGGTCGGGCCAAGCTTAGGATCCAGTGTGCTTGACGAACTCCAAGCTTTGAAGACCCGAGTTGGTCGTCCGCGCGCTTCTTGCTTAGCTTGCTGTAGTGTGCTTTCCTCTAGACCCTAGACTTGGAAAGTTCCAACTTATCCTAACAGTCCTTAGTTGGGATGATAGGTTCCCCCTGCTCTGATCCCTACTAAGGACTGCTAGCATAAGGGGGAACAGCCCAACCCTAAACAATAAGCAAGAAACCCTCGCGGCTCCCATGTGCTCCAGCGACACCGACGTCACTGATATTGAGCGTCGCAAGGTAGCGGTGCCCTGACTCCTGCCAAGAAGCCTCAGGAACCTGCAGGTATCCTCAACCCGAAGCTCGACAAACCCCCCCCGAAAGCCCAAACACGTAAACCCCAAGCCATGAAAGCATCTTCCAACTACACCCTACACCCTACACCCTAAACCCTAAACCCTAAACCCTAAACCCTAAACCCTGAACCCTGAACCCTGAACCCTAAACCCTAAACCCTAAACCCACCCAAAGACTCAGGTCACGGAGCCCCTGCTGAAGCACATCCACGAGGTGAGTGCTCCGAAAAGTTTTCTTTAAGGGCAGTTTAGAAGATTTCGAGGGTTTAGGTTTTAGGGTTTCGTGTTTAGGGTTTAGGGTTTGGGGTTTCGGGTTTAGGGTTTCGGGTTTGGGGGTGGACTCTGGGGTTTCGGGTTTCGGGTTTCGGGTTTGGGGGTGGACTTTGGGTCATGTTCGCCTTTTTCTAACAGTCCTCAACAGGGATTTATAGTACCCCTTATGATCCGTATTAAGGACTGTTAGTATAAAGGGGGAGCATCCCAAATTTCGAGAGCTTATGGACCCGAAGTAGGCCTGCATTCCTGTTCTTTCTCCTTATCACCCCCCGGTTAGACCAAAAAGGGTACCCTTTTCATTCCTAGCTTACTCTTGGGTCGAGTGTTTTTTTGAAAGTTTGTAGCTCTTAGCGTTTCAGGGCTTTCGGGATTCGGTCTTCGGGCTATGCGGCTGGTAGGCTTGCAGGCTTTCTCTCTACCCCGAACCCGAAACTGGCCTTTTTTTAAACCCTTAAACCCGAAATGCTACATTGGGGTTTTAGGGTTTCGAGGCTTCAGTGGTTTCGGGCGTTGTGCTGTTGTCGAAAATTCTCGGACACGGACTTCTTTTTTGCAGCTGATGGCCATTGAGGGTCTGCTGGTGCCGGATGAGGAAAAGGTTTAGGGCCTAGGGCTGAGGGGTTTGGAAGCCGTCCATGGAAAATCTCATGAGACACACGCGCAACGAAGTGGCCCTTTAGGGTTTAGGGTTTAGGGTTTAGGGTTTAGGGTTTCGGGTTTAGGGTTTAGGGTTTAGGGTTTAGGGTTTAGGGTTTAGGGTTTAGGGTTTAGGGTTTAGGGTTTAGGGACTCCTAACACAAGGTTGTTGCTATCAGGCTGCCTGTTTACACAGCGTGCTAAGTTCCCCGTGCTTCCCCCATTGCCCACAGACTCCAGTAAGGACTGCATCATATTTCTCAAGCCAGTTTCGGATTTGTATGCACTTTAAGGAAGATTCCTTATGAAGAGTTTCTGGGTGAATGTAGGTGAAGGCAGTTGTTAGTAGGGTTCGCCAGCAAGGCACACTCACGACACCAGAGTAGCCACAGTTCACCATGGCTCCCGGGCAAGGGCTCGGAATTTGCTCCCTAGAAGTATAACCCCTACCCCTAAACCCTGAACCCTAAACCCTAAACCCTAAACCCTAAACCCTAAACCCTGAACCCTTAAGCCTTCAGCCTTAAGCCCTCAGCCCAAAGCCCGAAGCCCTGTGCCATGAAGGAGATGTAGGTCCTTCCCCCCCAATTTCTCGTAGGATCAGCCCGAAAACCGCTCCGAAAGGAAGCCCCTGTCTGATTCGGAGTTTAGGGGGTTGAGGGTTTAGGGTTTAGGATTGAGGGTTTAGGGTTGAGGGTTTAGGGTCGAGTTTGTTGTTGTTGGAGAGGGGCGTGGTGCATAGATAACGCGATATGCAGAGGAGGAGGAGGAGGAGGAGGAGGAGGAGGAGTAGGAGTAGAGGAGTCTAAACCCTTAAGCCCCAAACCCTCAACTCTAAACCCTAAACCCTAAACATCCCGCATGAAGCCCACCGATGCCCAGTGAGGTCCTGCGGCCGTTCCTCTGCTACTCCGGCGCGTACCAGTGCTTGGACCAACTGGAAGCTTGACTTTGAAGTGCTTGGGGTGTTTAGGGTTTAGGGTTTTGGGGTTTGCGGTTAGGGTTTAGGGTTTTAGGGGTGGGGAGGGGGGAGGGCAGGCGGCGGGGGGGAGGGAGCAGTGCAGTCGTAGCTCGCCACATTTTGGGGTTGCTCTTTTTAGACCTCACTGGCTTTAAGGCTTCGGGTTGAGGGGCCTTTGAAACAGGGACGCCATGTTGAAAAGTCTTTGTTTTTTAGACATCCGGCTTTTGGCATGGTTGTTGGTTTAGGCTTCCCTGGGAAGACGTGAAGGAGTTGGGCTTCAGGGCGCGTTTCAGAGAGCTTCAAGCTGGGTCTTTGGGCTGGGGGGCATGTTGCCGACCAAAGCCCTGAAACGTGCAAAAACCCTATACCCCTAAACCCCTAAACCACTAAACCCCTAAACCCCTAAACCCCTAAACCCCTAAACCCCTAAAACCCGAAACCCACTAAACCCGATGTTTCTTGGCTACAAACGCTTGGTCATCCCCTAGAAGAGTTTTGGCGGTCCCCACGGTTTGTGAGACAGGTACGACCCTTCCTGAGGTCTAACCTAACCCAGATTCGCCCATCCCCCCGCCGTCTCCTCCCCTTACCTGTCCCATATTCTTCTGAGGGTCCTTGGCCCTAAACCTTACACCCTAAGCCCGAAACCCGAAAACCCTAAACTCCTGGCAGCCCGGTGGTACCCTTTTCCCTATTTGGTGGTTCTAGGTTCCCTTTGCAAGTCACTCGAAGCCGAAAAAGGATACCCTTATCACAATATGGTTGCTGGAGTACCCTAAACCCTATACCCTATAACCTAAACCCTATACCCTAAACCCTAAACCCTAAAGCCTAGACCCTACGTAGACCCTAGACCCTGAACCCTAAACCCTAAACCCGAAACCCTAAACCCTAAACCCTAAACCCCCAAAACTCCGGGCCCTGGCTACTGAGGTTGAGAGCGATCTCAAGCCTGGCACAGAGGAGGCCGGAAACTCGCTGTCGCAGTTGAGGGCTTTCGGTTTAGGGGTTTAGGGTTTGGGGTTTGGAGTTTGAGGTTTAGGGTTTAGGGTTTTAGGGTTTGGGGTTTAGGGTTTAGGGTTGAGGGTTCGGGGCTTTCAAGGGCCTGCGCCGATCGTTGCGGGGTTCAGGCCTTTAAGGGTCTATAGGCTTCGGATTCGTGATAGGGAGCAGGGTGTATGGGTTGTAGGATGTAGGGTGCAGGGTGTGGTATGGCTTGGGTGGGTTTAGGGCCTTGTGAACAAGAAGTCGTCTGAAGAGGTTTCGCCAGAAGAGCCCTTGCAAATAATGTCGAGGCCTCCCGACTGAAGCTGTGAGTCCCTAACCCTAAGCCCCGAAATTAGGGTTTAGGGTTTAGGGTTCGGGTTTAGGGTTTCGGGTTTAGAGTAACCCCTAAACCTCAAAGAAAAACCTAAGCCCTAGACCCCAACAGTGAACCCCGAAACCCTAAATTTTACCAATGCGTTTATGAAGCTGCTTTTCAATGCTGGGCTGTGGCTTACGAAGAGGCAGAGGGACGCTGCTATCAAGTTCCTGGGCGGTGCTTTGCAAAAGTACGAAGCCTGCGCACAGTTTGCCTTTGACACGGATCTCTGCACGTGGAAGATCCAACCTAAATTTCACTTGGCTGGCGAGGTGTTATATGCTTTCCGCGTCAACAAGTTGAATCGGCAGGCAACCATAAACCCGGTGTCATACGCAACCCAGTTAGATGAAGACTTCGTGGGGCGTGTGAGTACCATTTCGAGATATGTAGCGTCGCGGACGTTGCATGAGCGCACGATCCGAAAGTACTTGTTGGCCTTGAAATCCATGTGGGAGTCGGAGTGATCTTTCAGCCTGCCCCCACCTTTCATACACAGAACTTCAAAACCCACAAGGTGTCCTATTGTGCCACATCGCTTTGGGTGGGCGTCTCTTGTGCAAATTTCTAGTTGTCTGAAGCTAGCTTGCCAGAGACCACAAAAGAGAGATATCTTTACAGCAAGGGGGCTCCTGTGAACAGAAGGGCCCCTAAACCTTAAACCCTAAACCCTAAACCCTAAACCCTAAACCCTAAACCCCCAACCCTAAACCCAAGCCTTCAACCCTAAACCCGATAAACCCCACTAAACCCTGAGCATGGGCGCATGGGTCCGATTTGGTTCAAGTGCTAGACCCGAGACTTGTCTTGACTGTCAAGGGGCTAAAGGAGGATTGTGATAAGGTACCTTAGGGGTTAGTTGGGGTTGATTTAGGGGGGGGGGGGGGCTACTTAGGTATATAGGGGGGTTAAATCAAGTGTATATAGGGCTTATATGTAGGGGAAGAAGATGAAGGGTCCCTCCTTTTCCCCTTCCAGGAGTGACGGCCTGGCGAAGGCCGGACAAAAGCCTGTGCTGGCCTTGAGGGCTTCTGGGGCTTAAGGGGCACCCTAAACCCTAAACCCTAAACCCTAAACCCTAAACCCTAAACCCTACATTCGTAAACCCTAAACCCTCAACCCTAAACCCTAAACCCTGACCCCTGGAACCCTGGAACCCTGGAACCCTGAACACTAACCCTAAACCCGAACCCTAAACCCCAAACCCCAAACCCTAAACCCTAAACCCTAAACCCTAAACCCATTCCCTCTTGGGCCATGGCCAAAGCTCGGGCGAAGGCTCATGTTGCTGCCGGCATCCCAATGAATGAACAAGCCTAAGCCCTAGCTACCAATTGCTTAAGAACCCCCCAAAAAATCCAAAACGCTATGTTCTTCCCAAAAGGCAATGTAGGGATTATCTTTTTGTATTGAACCCCCTAAAAAATAAAAGTATTCTTTCTTATAAAGGGTAATATAGGGATTATTCATTTTTTATTTTTATTTTTATTTTTTTGGCGGTGGGGGGGGGGCGGTTCTTAAGCAAATAGTAGCTGGCTGAACTCTGAAACAATACGCCTCAACTTCAACCTTAACCCATAAGTCAGAGAGAGGCGTTCTCCAAAAAGATCCTGCGCCCTTGGGCCCCGGCAAAAGAGAGACAAAGCTACGCACAGATGCCGTGTCAAGGTCACCGGACTGAGGCCCCACGACATCGGCCGATGAACCCTTAACACCCAAGGCCCCTGACCATAAACCCGAAACTCTGAACCCTACACCGTGAACCCTATACCCTAAACCCTCTACGAAACCCCTGAACCCTTACTCCGAAGCCCTAAACCCTGTAAACCCTCAACCCCTTCGGTGGAGTCCCCGCCGTAAACCGTCCTCAGTGTGCCACTGGACAGTCCAAGACTTCCAGCGCCACATGGAACATCGGGAGGGGGCGGAGGGGCGGCCCAGGCACGTGGCTGCTTGAGCCAAGCCGTATGAACCCTGCCGGAATCAACCCCTAAACCCTAAACCCTAAACCCTAAACCCTAAACCCTAAACCCTAAACCGTGTAGTTGTATAGTGAGTGTGAAATCTGTGTGTATGTGTGTAATGTTCAGTGTGGTGAGTTTAATTGGGGATTAGGGGCTTCAGGGTTTAAGGTAGTGGCTTGAGGTTTAGGGTTGCATTTCCTAAGTCTTATCTATACGGAGCTTCACATAATCCAAGAAATTAGCAGGCGTCCTACCCAAAGTAATGGCTCGTAGAGTTTATAATTGTGCTTAGGGACTAGCAGTCCTCAAGAGGCTCTGTCTATCCCCCTCATGTACGCGGAGGATAAGGTTTCAGTTCAGGGTTTCGGGTGAGCCTGAGCCCTTTAGGGGATAACACGGGTTTAAAGATTGGGTTTAGGGTTAGGGTTTAGGGTTTCGGGTTTAGGGTTGCGGGGTTCGGGTTTCGGGTTTATTAACAACAAACCCAAAGCCCTCTAAGCACAAACCCCGTCCCCTCCCCGCGATCCGATCCGCAAAAGCTCGCTCCTGCTTTGAGGCGAAGGGGGCTGCAGGACGCTTTAGGCAACGCTACTGCGACATGGAAATCTCACCCTCTAGAACGCGAGGTCTAAAACCCTCAAGCCCTGAAACCCCAAAAGGCTCTAGAAGCCTAGCCCCTAAAGCCCGACATCACCCTCAACCCTAAACCCGACATCCCCCAAAACCCTGAGCCCTAAACCCCAAACCCGAAATCCCCCACAAACCCTAACACCCTAAACCCTGAACCCTGAACCCGAAACCCTAAACCCTGAAACTCTAAACCCTGAAACCCTAAACCCTATAAACCCTGAACTCTAAACCCTGAAACCCTAAACCCTAAACCCTGAAACCCTAAACCCTAAAAACCCTAAAAACCCTAAAAACCCTAAACCCTAAACCCTAAACCCTGCGCAGAGAGCGAAAGCGTCAAGTTGGCAAAGCCAACATTTTGACTCCTCCCGAGCTGCGAATGACCGGAGCTGGACTCTCCCATGGCTTAGGTAGGGTTTAGGGTTTAGGGTTTAGGGTTTTGGGTTTTGGGTTTTGGGTTTTGGGTTTTGGGTTTTGGGTTTTTTGGATTGGGGTTTAGGGTTTTTGGGTTTTGGGTTTTGGGTTTTGGGTTTTGGGTTTTGGGTTTTGGGTTTTGGGTTTTGGGTTTTGGGTTTTGGGTGACCCAGAGTAGGCCCTTATTTCCGTTTTTAGGGTTGGGGGGGGTGCCCTTTTTGTTCCTGGGCCTAGCTGGAGAGGGACTCCCATTGCTTTGGTAGGACCTTGAGGACATGTTTGGATCGCAACCCTAAAGCCCGAAACCCTAAACCCCAAACCCCAAACCCCTTAAACCCAAACCCCTAAACCCTAAACCCCTAGACCCCAAACCCCTAACCCCAAACCCCTAAACCCTAAACCCCAAAGCCCTAAACCCCTAAACCCCTAAAACCCCAAACCCCTAAACCCCTCAACCCCTAAACCCCAAACCCCTAAACCCCTAAACCCCTAAACCCCTAAACCCCAAACCCCTAAACCCTGAGAACCCTGAGAACCCTGAACCCTTTGAGAGGGAAGCTAATACTTCCAGCTTTGATCGGGCCCAATGTCTCTGTAGGGTTCAGGGCTTGCGGTTTCGGGTTTGGGGTTTAGACAGCTTGGTGTCTAAGGAGATAGAGCTTAGGGTTGAGGGTTTAGGGTTGAAGGCCCAGACCCCAGAAGCACCTAAACCCTATCAACCCTACAATCCCTATAAACCCTATACACCCCTACAAACCCCTATAAACACCATAAACCCTAAACCCTGCAGACTAGAGCATGCATTGCCCGCTCCACTATTCCAGACGCCGGGTGGGAGGCGAATTCGCCAAAGAAAGACCCGCAGACTCCCACATTAATCGAGAAGAAAAGGGCTTCAGGTTTAGGTTCAGGGTTCAGGGTTAGGCTTTTGGGTTTAGGGTTCAGATTTTTTTTCTGGGGTTTAGGGTTGGGGCGTGGGGACGGGTGCATCACATTGCGATAGTGTGTCTTCGCAGCTGGCAAGTTTTTCGATCTGCGCGGTTTCATGCACCTAGGCACTGTCGTGTCGTGGCCTAAACTTAAACCCTAAACCCTAAACGCCACACGGGGTCACGGTTATGACTAAAAAACTTGCTTCCGAATGATGCTGTTCATCTTGAGTTGTTCTAGCTCAAGGCCAGCCGGAACTCCGCATGCTTTGGCCGAAACGCAGAAGCCCCCAAACCAGGGAAAATAACAAATACCACCCAGGCATGGCAACTTGCGAGGTTGAGGGTTTGAGGGCTTGAGGCGGCGTCTAGGGTTTTGAGGGTTTAGGGTTTGAGGGAGTTCCAGGCCTGAAGAAGTTTAGGGTTTACAGGGGCCTTAAACAATTTAGGGTTTGTGTTTTGTTTGAGGTGTAGAGGCTCCATTTTCTCAGGGGGGGCCAACACCTAATCCTTCATAGGACTGCTGACAGCAGGTCCTCTTCGTCGTCTCCTTCACATGCCTGGTCTTGCTTTTCAAGGCCTTGATCTTTCCTTTGAGCGGCTGGCTGAACGAGAAGGGGGGCTTTCGGCTTCGCTCAATGAGGAGCTCAAGTCATTCCCGGTCACGAAAAATAAAATGACCTGCAATAGGTGCTCTTCACATCGTTGTATCTCACATGAGAAAGCAGAATTGTAAGGACAACTCCACATGCACAGGCTTCAGGGCCCTAAACCCTCATCGGTTTTTAAGGCTTAGGGCAGGCTACGTCCCTTAAAAGGGTACCCCTTACATACCCCATACAACCCAAGGGACCATACTTCAGAACCCTCAAAAGAAGTTAGGGACGTTTTTCACTCTCAACCCTAAACCCTAAACCCCAAACCCCAAACCCCAAACCCTAAACCCCACAGGCTCCTTACTGCTACGCCTCCTACGTGCTGCCCGTCACGGGCGGGGGGCCTCAGTTTCGTGGGTTCCGGAAGATCTGCTCCCAGAGGGTTTAGGGGTTTAGGATTTAGTTCTGGTCCCTGTATAGTTTTTACCATAATGACCCCCCCCCCCCCAAAACCCTGTTCTAGTTTATGAAGGCCCCTACTCTTGAAGAGTGATTGAGCTGTGGCTAAGGTTTCCTGGGGCCCCAAGGATGGACCCTTAATTCCCTTAAACCTTAAGCTCTAAACCCTAAACCCTAGAGTTCTTGAAGTTGAGCTTGAGAAGCCCCCATGCGCTTGCGGAGGTTATAGGGAGAACGGTTTCAGGGTGGGAAGCCGAAATGTTTCGCGGCTCGTTCCACGTTTGTACCTAGACCCCAGGGAGAATCCAAAAAGTGGATTCCCCCCTTGAGGGTTCCTAAGCATGACCCAATAGTAGTAGAGGGTACGACCTAAACCCTAAAACCTAAACCCTAAACCCTAAACCCTAAACCGCCTAAACCCTAAACCCTAAACCCTCCCAGGGGTCTGGGTATGCAGTGCTGAGCTGACAGGCATACGCGCCTGGCTCTGCAAGAGGAGCTTCCTTCTGCTGCTGATGGCCGAGGTGCGAGAGAAAAAAAACGAGAGCGGAGAGGGAGAAGAGGGTGGGAAAAGCATGGCTTTTGTTAGGGGGAAGGGTTTAGGGTTTGGGGTTTAGGGGTTTAGGGGTTTAGGGGTTTAGTGGTTTAGGGGTTTGGGGGTTTAGGGGTTTAGGGGTTTGGGGGTTTGGGGGTTTAGGGGTTTAGGGGTTTAGGGGTTTAGGGGTTTAGGGGTTTAGGGGTTTAGGGGTTTAGGGGTTTAGCCAGAGGCCCTAAGCCTTTTTTTGCGGCAAGTGCACTGGAAGCAAGTCCAGGCTGTGCAAGGGCACCCTTAAGGGAACCTGAACCAAAAAGGGAGATTGTGTACCAACCTGCCTGTTTAGGGTCTAGGTTG
>CAJNDS010002616.1:192835-200335 GCA_905221605.1 Symbiodinium natans | reverse complement strand
TGCTGTGCGGGATGATGACGGTCTTGGGCAACAAGTGGTACGCCATGAAGGCCAGGAACACCTACGGGGGTTTAGCTGCTTCGGGTTGTGTGGTTTAGGGTTTAGGGTTTAGGGTTTAGGGTTTAGGGTTTAGGGTTTAGGGTTTAGGGTTTAGGATCTAGGGTTTAGGGGCACTTCCCCAAATAGAGCTTCCCCAAACTTAATTACCCCGAGAAAGCACAATCCTTATTCTGGCCCCCCCCCCCCCCAAAAAAAAAAAACAAACGGGACCCTGCTTTCGGAAACCCTGATGTGGCTGTGGGGTGGGTCTGAAGACATATTCTACATATATGTATATATGTATATGCACATATATATATATAGAGATACCTATGCAACACATCCTACACCCTGAGACGCACGCATGTACATTCATGTATTCGGGTTCGAGGGACTGACCGTTTTGGGGGTTTGGGGCAGCAGGGACTGGCTTTATAGACACGAGGATGCCGATGGTGCCCAGATTACCTTCTGTAGGGCCTTACAAACCCCACTAAGCACAAGGGCGCCCTGTGTATACACAGGTTTACTGGTCAACCAGGACAGATGTACACAATATGGCATGTATTATTATTCATTTCTGTGTTGGTTTTTTGCTGTTTAAGGTACCTATTTCTAAGCAAGTCTTTTACAGCGATTATTATTACATCCGTTCTCCAGCAATTGCATGGTTCGAGGGGGGCTGAAAAAGTTGAAAGTTGAGATGTTCTCCCTTATACTAACTGTCCTTAGTAGGGATTCTAGGACCCCCCCCTATGTTCATCCCTATTAAGCCCTTTAAAGCAATTCTAGGACCGCATCCCTACTAAGGACTGTCAAAGGTAGTACCCCGGGGGAACATCCCAAGCTGACAGCACGCTGCGTGACGCGACCACAACAATGCAGGACCCAAAAAAACATGAACAACATACTTGTAAAGAGATAGTAGCCAGAACAAACAAACAAACACACAAAAAAAGCAACATATATATATATATATATATACATACATACATACAAAGAACTGTGTGTGTATATAAAATATATAAACAAATATGTACATGCATTAGGGTGCGGACATGCCCAACTAAAACTCTTGAAGTAGCACCCTAGACCGTCAACCACGAAAGTCCCCCAAATTGGCACAAAAACACCCAAATCCTAAACCCCCCTAAACCCCCCAAACCCTAGAAACCCCCAAACCCCCTAGACCTTAAGCCCCCGAACGCTCCCAAAAACACAGGTCCAGGGCCTAAACCCTAAACCCTAAACCCTAAACCCTAAACCCTAAACCCTAAACCCTAAACCCCCTAACGCTCCCCAACAACCACATGTCTTTAGGGCACCTTCCTGGCTGCTGTGGTGGCCTCCCTGGGACGCGCTGCCGCACCCCACTACCAGCTCTTTGGACCCCCCCAAGCAGGGTTTGGGGTTTAGGGTTTAGGGTTTAGGGTTTACGGTGTAGGGTTTAGGGTTTAGGGTTCAGGGTGTAGGGTTTAGGGTTCAGGGTTTAGGGTTTAGGGTTTAGGCATCTAAGAGGGGTCAGGGGTCAAGGGGTTTAGGGCTTTTGGGGGTGGGTTGTGGCTTTCAGGCTTAAGTGCGGCAGGAGCTTAAGAGGGTTTAGGGGTTTGGGGTGTAGTAGGGGTTTACGAGGGTTTAGGGTGTTTTTTGAGGTAGGGCCCTGAACATTAAGCCCTAAGCCCCTAAACGGCATTTAAAGAATGATTTGAGGCTCCTGAACTCACTCGTCAACACCATACTTCTCAGCTCCACCCCTACACCAACCCCATAGACCCCGTCGCCAAAACTCAGGCTTTTAAGTTAGGCTTTAGGGCTTATTCCGAATACTCCCTCAGCTTCCCTAAGGTTCCCCCCTTTCTTGGATCCCCCCGACATGTCCGGCATGGCGAAGGGGGGCCGACGGCCCACGGCGTTTCGGTGCTGCAGCGGCGTGAGGTTGAGGTGCCAGCCGCTGCGTGCTTATGGGGGCCATGCGTGGCGCATCGCCTCTTGTGAAGCTTCGCAGCTTCTATCCCTCCTGGGTGGAAGCATCTCTCTGCGGAGGGATGGTGCTGACCGAGAGGACGCCCAAGTGTCTCATCAAGCGTCTATATCATCCGATGGTACCACCACAAGCTCCCAGAAATATCTAGACTCAAACGAGGTTTAGGGTTTAGGGCTCGTGGACTCATGAAGCAACCAAAATTGATGCACTTTTTTTCCTGCTCAAGACCGGCAAGATGTACTTCCTGGTAATTAAGGGAAGGAGGGGTATGGGGGTCCCAGATGGAGGGTTTACGGAGATGAGGGTTTACTAGACCCCCAAATAGCAGGATTCCCTTTTTTCAGGACCCCAGTTACATCAATCATGGCTGCTCGATGTCCGAACCCCGAAACGCCCTGGCACCTTAAGCCCGCTAAGCCCAATGTAATTCCTAAACCCGAGACCCTACACCGATCCCCGTGAGGGTTTAGGGTTTAGGGTTTAGGGTTTAGGGTTTAGGGTTTAGGGGTTAGGGGTTAGGGGTTAGGGGTTAGGGTTTAGGGAGAAACATCACCCACCAGCGCGGGGCTCTAAACCCTACAAACCCAATAAAACCCTAAACCTTAAACCCAGCCCCAAACACAACAAAACCCAAAACCCTAAACCCCAAACCCTAAACCCCAAACCCTAAACCCCAAACCCTAAACCCCAAACCTTAAACCCGAAACCCGAAATTCCCGAAACCCGACCTTCGGCCCTGTCTCCTTCTTCTAGGTTGTGGATTACCTCCATGGCTGGGAGCACACAGGAGCCCTTTGTGGGGGCACCCAGGGTGGATGGAGGGGTGGTGTTGAAGTTGGGCCCTAAACCCTAAACCCTAAACCCTAAACCTTAAACCCTAAACCCTAAACCCTAAACCCTAAACCCTAAACCCTAAACCCTAAACCCTAAACCCTCCCTACAAATCCTACACACCCTCACATCCGAGGCCCCTGAACGCTACAAGCCATTCTACCCCGAACCCTAAGGCCTCCCTAAACCCTAAGCTCTAAACCCTAAACCCTAAACCCTAAACCCTAAACCCTAAACCCTAAACCCTAAACCCTAAACCCTAAACCCTAAACCCTAAACCCTAAACCCTAAACCCTAAACCCTAAATGCGGTGGATGTGTTGGGCGTCGAGGTTTCGAGGGGTCTGCGGCTTAGATGCCTAGGCTCAGAGAGGAGAGTTTGGGTTTTTGGGAGAGTAGGTTTCTCCTTGCAGGTCTCCTCATCAGTGAGGGGGTTCAGGTTTTTGGGGGCTTAGGCTTTTTTGCGAGGTTTACAGGTTTACGGGAACTTCTCCGGTTTCAGAGAAGAAAGTTTTAGTCACATATATCATGACTACGAAATTTTCAGGGGTAGTACACGACACTGCAAGGCGGTGCGCCTTGGGGTGTTCGGAGTGGCGGCTCAGGAAATCGAGGCAGGTTTAGGGTTTAGGGTTTAGGGTTTATAGGGTTTAGGGTTTGGGGTTTAGGGTTTAGGGTTTAGGGTCGAAGACGAAGTTCCTGCAACTTGCCCGTGCGGCCCTCGTCCAGACACGCCCTCACCAGAGGCTCAGATCCACAATTGTTCGTCTCTAGGCGGGACCCGAAGCCTTTGAAGGACTGGTATCTATGGTCCCAGAGGCCAGACTAGCTCAGGTTTGTAGGGCGTTGGTACTGTTTTGAGCCTATTACACAGAGGATTGGTTGTCAGAGGCTCCTACCCAGCATGTTTTCAGAGGCTTGAGTGGGGCTTCCAGTCTAACAACCCCTAAACCCTGAACCCTAAACCCTAAACTCTAAACCCTAAACCCTAAACCCTAAACCCTAAACCCTAAACCCTAAACCCTAAACCCTAAACCCTGAACCCTGAACCCTGAACCCTGAACCCTGAACCCTGAACCCTAAACCCTAAACCCTAAACCCTGCCTGAACCCAGAACCCGAAAGCCCAAGCCCTTTCGGACGGCCGAGGCTGCGACACCCAACCTGTCCCAACTCGGTGGGGCGCCTGGAAATTCGTCAGGGCCGTTAGGGTTTAGGGTTTAGGGTTTAGGGTTTAGGGCTTAGGGCTTAGGGTTTCGGGCTTAGGGCTTAGGGCTTAGGGGTTTGGGGGTTTAGGGATTAGGGCTTAAGGGGTTTAGGGGTTAGGGCTTAGGGGTTTAGGGGTTTAGGGGTTTAAGGGATTTAGGGGTTTAGGGGTTTAGGGGTTTAGGGGTATAGGGGTTTAGGGGTTTAGGGGGGAGGGCCTATTTTTTTGGGTCTTTTTTTTTTTTTTGGGGGGGCCTTTTTTTTTTTTGGTCGATTTTCCTTGGTTTTTCCTAAGAAAACCACCATTCCCTCCATATTTTTAAAGGATTTGATGCATTTTCGTGGTTTTTCGTACGAAAAACAGTAATTTCTCTGTGGTTTCATAGGAAAGCGTTATTTCTGGTAGGTTTTAGAAGGAAAGAAGGAAAGAAAAGAAGGAAGCAAGGATGAAAGAAAGGAAGAAAACACGGAAGGAAGGAAGGAAGGAAGGAAGAAAGGAGGGAAGGAAGAAAGGAAGGAAGCAAGGAAGGAAGAAAGGAAGGAAGAAAGGAAGGAAGCAAGGAAGGAAGAAAGGAAGCGTGCTTCGAAGCCCAAGAAACTAGTTGAAAAACATCGTGTGAGCATTGTGTTTGCAAATGGGGGGGGCTGCGCCCCCCCCAACCCCCCCGCTTTTTTTGTTTTTTTTTAAGCCGTGCAGAGCGTGCGTGCTTCAAAGCCCAAGAAACTTGTTGACACCCATCATGTGAGCATGGTGTTTGCAAATGGGGGGGGGCTGCGCCCCCCCCAACCCCCCCCGCTTCTTTTAAGCCGTACCAAGCGTGCTTCAAAGCCCAAGAAACTAGTTGAAAAACATCGTGTGAGCATTGTGCTTGCAAATGGGGGGGGCTGCGCCCCCCCCAACCCCCCCGCTTTTTTTAAGCCGTGCAGAGCGCGCTTCAAAGCCCAAGAAACTTGTTGACACCCATCATGTGAGCAGGGTGTTTGCAAATGGGGGGCGCAGACCCCCCAAGCTTCTTTTAAGCCGTTCAAAGCCCAAGAAACTAGTTGAAAAACATCGTGTGAGCATTGTGTTTGCAAATGGGGGGGGCTGCGAGCCGAAGCCCAAGAAACTAGTTGAAACCCATCATGTGAGCAGGGTTTTTGCAGATGGGGGGCACAGCCCCCCCAACCCCCCACCCCCCCCGCTTTTTTTAAGCCGTACCAAGCGTGCTTCAAAGCCCAAGAAACTAGTTGAAAAGCATCGCGTGAGCATTGTGTTTGCAAATGGGGGGGGCTGCGCCCCCCCCAACCACCCCCGCTTTCTTTTTTGAGCCGTGCAGAGCGTGCTTCAAAGCCCAAGAAACTTGTTGACACCCATCATGTGAGCAGGGTGTTGCAAATGGGGCTGGGGCTGCGCCCCCCCCAACCCCCCCCCCGCTTTTTTTAAGCCGTACCAAGCGTGCTTCAAAGCCCAAGAAACTAGTTGAAAAACATCGTGTGAGCATTGTGTTTGCAATGGGGGGGGCTGGGCTCCGACCCCCCCCACCACCCGCTTTTTTTTAAGCCCAAGCCCACGAAACTTGTTTTGACACCATCATGTAAGCAGGGTGTTTTTTTTGCAAATGGGGGGGGGGGCTCGCCCCCCCCCCACCCCCCCCCGCTTCTTTTAAGCCGTACCAAGCGTGCTTCAAAGCCCGACAAACTAGTTGAAAAAAAAGTATGAATCCGATGAAAAAAATATAGAGGGAATGATAGAAACCAAGAAAACGAACCAAATAGGGTTTTCCCTAGAACAAACTAAGGAAAAGCAACGTACGCTTTGACGTTTGACGAAATCCGTCCAAAATGTAATCAGAAGAGGGTTTCCTTAGGAAAAACCAACGAAAACCTCGTTTTTTTTCAAACCGTGCAGAGCGTGCTTCAAAGCCCAAGAAACTTGTTGACACCCGTCATGTGAGCAGGGTGTTTGCAAATGGGGGAGCGGGGCTGTGTTTTCCCCCAACCCCCCCCGCTTCTTTTAAGTCGTACCAAGCTTGCTTCAAAGCCCAAGAAACTAGTTGAAAAGCATCGTGTGAGACCCCCCCCAACCCCCCCGCTCTTTTTTTTTGGAAGCCGCGCAGAGCGTGCTTCAAAGCCCAAGAGGTGTTTGCAAGTGGGGGGGCTGCGCCCCCCCCCCCAACCCCCCCCGCTTCTTTTAAGCCGTACCAAGCGTGCTTCAAAGCCCAAGAAACGAAGGAAATGACAGGATATCTGTCCAAAATGTAAGGAAAATAGGGTTTTCCCCCTAGGAAAAACCAAGGAAAACCTAAGGGAAATTACAGGAAATCCGTCCAAAATGTAAAAAAAAAAAACATAGGTTTTTCCCTATGAAAAACCAACGAAAACCTAAGGGAAATGACAGAAAATCCGTCCAAAATGTAAGGAAAGTAGGTTTTCCTAGAGAAAACCAAGAAAATCGACCAAGAAAAAAAAAGAAAGGCCCAAAAAAAAAAAAGACCCAAAAAAAAACTCCACCCCCTATAAACCCTAAACCCTAAACCCTAAACCCTAAACCCTAAACCCTAAACCCTAAACCCTAAACCCTAAACCCTAAACCCTAAACCCTAAACCCTAAACCCGGGTTCAGGGTGTAGGGCTTCTGAAAGCTTAGGGGTTTAGGGGGGTTCGGGTTTAGGGATCGGGGCTCAGAGTTTAGAGATCAGGGCTTCAGTTAACACTCAGCCAGGTGCCAAGTTTTTGGGATGCTGCGATGACTGCCACCAGCCCTCTGGGCCTTGAGTCCCCAACCCTGTACCCAACAACCTGAAGCCAGGTTTAGGGTTTAGGGTTTAGGGTTTAGGGTTTAGGGTTTAGGGTTTAGGGTTTAGGGTTTAGGGTTTAGCCCGCCAACATTTTTCCAACCTCAGCTGTCATGGTCCAACGGTTCACGACCCGGTGCAGCGTTTTTTTTTGACATCGAAGTCCAACACTCTAGCGCCCTAAGCTCTGAACCCTAGAAGCCTGTAACCCTTAGTCCTAGAAGTCTACAACCCCCTTAACCCTTAACCCTTAACCCTAAACCCTAAACCCTAAACCCTAAACCCTAAGCCCTAAATGACCCCACAGGCCCTGAGCGCACCCTTCTATCGCAGGAGTCAGTCCTCGGCCCGGGTACGGCGCCTGCAGGCCCCGGTTGGGGGTATTTAGGGTTTAGGGTTTTAAGGTTTTGCGGCTTAGGGTTTTTAGGGATTAGGGTTTGAGGTTTTGCGGGTCAGGGTTTTAGGGTTTAGGGTTCTAAGGTTTTTCGGTTTAGGGGTTTAGGGTTTAGGGGTTTAGGATTCTTCAGGGGGCGATGGCTTGACAGGGGCTGGCGCAGACTGGGCAGGGCTGCGGGATGCAGTCAGAGTTCGTTTTGTTTTACTAGTGTTACTGTTATATTGTATTGCATTTAATTAGTTTTAGTTAATTTTTTCGGGCGGGGGGG
>CAJNDS010002616.1:123095-192735 GCA_905221605.1 Symbiodinium natans | reverse complement strand
GGCACCACAGGTCAGCAGGACATAGGAGGTTCGATTCCCGGATGTCTGCGTCGAAGCCCGAAAGTTGACTTGCCTTGATGAGCGTGGGCTTGTCCTTGGGAAGGCGCTTGTGGAATATTCAGCTTTGTTCAGCTCCTGGCCCCTAAACTCCAAGTCGTGACAACTGCCGCAGGCATGGCAATCTAGACAGCGAAAGGGGCTTTGCGGGCGGTTGTACTCCACCTAACCATTGCCACGAATCTGTCGCATGTCACAAGGATGCTTCTAACAAGTGCGAGGTTTGAGGGCTGCTAAACCTAAAGCCCACAATCCGCAACCCTTCTCCAACGAAAAGTTGGCAAGACGGGCAAGCGACGTAGCGGCTGTCTTGCGTGTCATGAGTCCCGGCACACAAGCATGGGCAATTCGGCCGTATAATCCCCCCAACACCTTTTATGCTCATCTACGCAGCCGTTAAGCCCTCATCCCTAAACCCTAAACCCGTCTTCGCAAGCCTTTTTGCACCTTCGAGTGCCAAGGCGCAGTGCAGGCTTTGGCCTCAGCAATGGCCTTGCGGATGGCATCCACGTCCTGAACGGACATGGACAGGTTCGCTCTTCGCGATTTATAAAGGGTTTAGGGTTGAGGGTTGAGGGCTAATATCCCTCAGGCACAAAAGCCTCCTCAACCCCTTTTCGGTCCAAAAGCGAACAAGGCCCTGCAGGGGCGATCACCCCGCAGCGAAAATCGCCTGGTCGCCGTTGTCAACGACCAGCACCTGCCAGCCGTAGGCCTCGCAACTCAGAGCTATGTGCATTGAGAGTTGGCCTTTGGGATGTTTTGACTTTTTCGGAATTAGGCATAATGGCCACGGGCTGCAACGCTCAAAGCCCAGAACCAGCCATCAGATTCCCTCCCTCGTTCAGCTTCTCAGTGGCTAGTCTCCTGATGTGCAACGGTACGGACTTCCATTCGAGTGGTGCTCCATAGAAGATGTGAATCTTGCGGCTAAGTGCCTTTCTGGGTCTTCTACGCGGCATAATGGACGTGGCTCTTTCAGGGAAGCCCCAACTCATCCCAAATCTTGAAAGACACCCCACATCATCTAGCTTGAAGCAGTCGTCATCTATGCATCCGAACCTCAGCACGACAATCCAGCCACTCTCATCCAAGCGAGAGGTCGCAGTCCACTCGCGCACCATGCTCTTGCTCATCTAGCTCTCCTGTACTGCAAGGGATCCTTGCGCAGCAACCAGCATCGAACGCACCGTCAGCGTCAATGTGGCGATGGCTGAACCTTCCGAAGAATCGAAGCGGCGCGGCCTTCACCATCTCGGCTTGTGCAGAGCAAGCATCAATTTCGAATTTAGATCGCAAGCACATGATATGACGAAGCTTCAGTTGAACCGACAGGCCTGAGGTTTACATTCTCGGTAAGACATGGGATGTCGGTTAGAGAAAGACGTTGAAGTTCACGGGAGACCCTAGCGTTCGAACCGGTTGAACAAAGTTCCAGCTCTCAACCCTACGCCTGAGCGACCCCCCGAACGCTAGAACTCAAACTCTCTGAAACCTTTACAGGTGCCCTAAACATACGCAGACAGTGCTAGAGAGCCCTCTGTAGCCCCAGAGAACTCAATGAGTCACATGAACCGACTACACCGGCTTCCATAAGCTACAGAACCCCCATCCCTAAACCCTAAACCCTAAGCCACACTGGCCTTGCCTCAAAGCGCTTGCCAACGTCCTGCAGAGGGACTTGGGTACCGTTCAAACGAACCGAAACAAATCGGGTAGGGGACCCCCAATATAGATCCCCAAACAGTGGGATCCCTTTTAATCAGGACCCCAAGGTCCGCAACCCCCCAATTTCGGAGACCCCCTTAAATTGTGTCCAACAAGAAAAACAGCGAAGAAGGTGGTCCTAGGAACGTGAAGTCCGATGCGGGGCGGATGTTTGAGCAGGATCAGGGTGAGGTTGAAATTTAGGGCTTACTTGGAGGTTCGTGGTGCTTATTAACCAATGAAAATTTTGCTCATAACTGTACTTCTAACCACGTTAGGGCACTTCAGGGAATTATGAGTGGGTCAAAAGTACAGTTATCATTGGTTAGTAAGTACCATGAACCTCCAAGTAGAGCTCTAGAGGCTCGTAAATGTTCCTTGCTTTCAAAGAGGCCAAAGTTGTCTTTAGAATGTGGCGGCTGCAGCTGCAGCTCGTCGATCCTCCGTGAAGGAGAGGTCGGTGTGGCCATCGATGGTGATGCCATTGTCATCCTGGAGCATCTCTAGGAAGCTACTCAAGATCAAGAAACCTTAAACCGGGAAGGCTCCTTTCTATCTTGTGGATTGGGCAAGGCAACTAATCTAACTAAATGGGTCCTGGTTTCGGAGGTTGAGGCTGCAGCAGAAAACTGGGATTGCCCTAAACCCCAACCCTAAAACCTGAGCCCTTCATTTGCAGGCTCGGAAGCTGACTCATTTGTCGCTGTCCCAAACCCAAGGCGCAGACCCCTGCTTGATAAGACCCCATGGTTGGGACGTTCCCCCCTTCCTGAATCGCCCCCGATTGGAATCCCTATTAAGGACTGTTAGTATAAGGGGCAACATCCCAACCCCTTAGGAATCATGGAAACTCGACATGGAACCTCCAGATTTGTTTTGAAGATCTGCTGTGGGTTCCTAGCAAAAAAGGTGGCTCCTGATCTTCCCTTGTATAATAAGGCCTGCCCAACATGCTGCTCCATTCACAAGATCCAACAGCCCTGAGTGCTTAGGACAGCTGAGCCCACTCAACCCCTAAACCCTAAACCCTAAACCCTAAACCTAAACCCTAAACCCTAAACCCTAAACCCTAAACCCTAAACCCTAAACCCTAAACCCTAAACCCTAAACCTCGGCCAAGTGGCATAGAAGGCAATGAGCTTCCCGAGTCCCAGATGGCCGGCATAGGCGCAGGCCTCGTGGGAGATGCCCTCCTCGAGATGCGGGTTTGGGGATTAGGGGGTTAGGGGTTTAGGGTTTGGGGTTTGGGGGTTAGCGTTTACGGCCGTTTAGGGTTTAGGGTAGGTCTTCGACCCTATATTATAATAGAGTTTGAGGCCGAAGCTGCAGCTTCCAGCTTTTTTTTGGGCAAAGAGGCCAGCACACTTAGCGCTCACAAGGAACACCCGTGGCCGCAAACTCACATTGCCAGAGTGACTATTGAGGATCGGTTGTGAATTGAAATCGGCTTTCAACTGCTCTGTAAGTCCCGCTTTAACTGGCCTCGGTGGGTGGGCGCGTTCTTTCCGGATTGGGTGGTGGGTGGGACTACAGAAAAACACGCGCAACTTGGCAAGAAAGCAACCGGAAGGACCCAAAGTTAAAATCTTGAACGCTTCGTCGTGGTCTCCTGCATGCAGCCATCGCCGGCAATGGTGTAGGTGTAGTGGTCGATGAGGGTAAAGTCCGGCCTGGGCCAGAATTCAGAGTTTAATTATGTTAAGAGTATTGCTCCAGGGCTCCTTGTTCAGACATCGGAAGCTTCTGGCTTCCTTCTCGGGCCTGAGACCCCTATGCTATATCATCCTAAACTTCAACCACTCCCATCCTCAAACTTGAAAGCGTGCACCCTAAACCCTAAACCCCAAACCCCAAACCCTAAATCCTAAACCCTAAACCCTAAACAACCTTCAGGCCAGCTTGTGTAATCAGGCGGCTTGTTGTAGGCGGCTGCCAGATGTGCCTCCGCTGCGGCGAGGCCAACAGCGTTGGAGATACCCATACCTCGCGAATGAGGCGTCAGGACGTTTAGGGTTTAGGGTTTAGGGTTTAGGGTTTAGGGTTTAGGGTTTAGGGTTTAGGGTTTAGGGTTTAGGGTTGGGGGTATAGGGTTCAGGCTTTGGAATACAAGACCATACCATACCCTCATTCAGGGTTGCAGATCCTCTGGATGCCTCGGAGCTTCAGGCGCTGGCGAGATTGCCTCTTTTTTTGGCTTGAACTCTGTTGGCTTCAAAAGTCTGTTGTTGTGATAGCAGTGTTTAACCAGTTTAACCCCCCTCGTACTCCCATAGAGCTACGAGGACCCTCGCGCCGCCCCTTTTGAAGCTTCGATGGCAAGTTGCCAAGCGGGCCGGTGGTGACCTCGATGCCATCGGTCTCCTCAGTGTGCTGTGGGAGTTATTCTCGTGGGTTTAGGGGTCGGAGTCCAGATTTGGGGCTTGAGAGGTCACGTTGCTAAGGCTCACAACGTGTTCTCAATGTGATTCTCTTCCTGTTCTTCTTTGCCGGGTCTGTCTTGGGGCGATGACACGCAGTCACATCATGTGAATAAATTAGCTTTGGACGAGGGAGCATCAGAATTGAGTTTGGGAACATGCATGAGGTGTTCAGGCTGGGTCTATAGACTTCAGAAGACTGTACGAGAGTCCCTCAGCCCAAGACTAAGCCAGCAGCCGCATCCCCTATGCCGTAAGCGATCAACCACCCACGTAGAAAAATATTACTATGAGAAACATGGCCGTGGCTCGAAGTTCTCCGGGTGGCCAGGAGTCTTCGAGCCCCACTGCCTATGCGGGTGCAAGGCAACCGGCGGAAAGATGATCCCACGGCTTAAAACGGACCCAGGAACGCTGCTTTGAAAACAACCTGAAACCGAATCAGCTTCCTCTTAGATTCTGCCGGAACTTCCGACCTACGTGATTCACCAGTACAGCCACTACAGCCTAAACACACGCAGGACCCAGAAAGCATCCAACAGCTAAGCCTGAACTGCTTCAGGTCATCCATGGCCACGCTGTCATAGCCGGCCAAGTGAAGCAGGGAGTACCTTGAACCCACTAGACCCGTCGCAACACGGTTCAAGCAGGGTGCCAGGGGCCTTAGTGCATTAGGACTTTGCATGCCCATCCCTCAACCCACAAAAGAATCAAGTTCTTCTACTAGGGACCACTTTCTGCAACGCACCCCGGAATCCAAGCAAGCTGAATGTTCTCCGAGAACTTGTGATGACTCTTGCTTCTACAGCAAGCTCGGATCTGTTTTGGCTTATGACCTCAACAAGGCCCTGTCCAGGCACTGCAGCATGCAGCCATGGCCAGAAGATAGCACAAAACGATCGCGGTTGCACCAGGATGGGTCCTGTAGGAAGCAGAACCTGCACCCTGTACCTTGTGCAAGCTTCCTGTTTGGTGGTCGCCTGGTGGTCGTGGCATCTAAGGGAGCTTCGTTGAAGACATTTCCCAAGTGTCAGTTTTAGGCTTTGTGCTTGTTTGGAATTGAACATGTTCACACTCACAGAGAACCGGCTCAGCATCGCTTGACGTATTTGGAGGTGGTGAGGAATACAAGCAAAAACACATGAGATGCAGTTGACCCTCCGTGCGTTCTATGCAGATGTTTCTGATCTTCTCTCACCCCCAACAAACTTTGCCCCGACGCCCTAACTGCTCCGGCACCCCCCACCCCAACTCGCCCCTCCACAACCCCATACTGGCTCTCGTCCTTAGGGTTGTAGGCCATCTCTTCCGCGAAGAGGAGGTAACCGATCCTGGGAGAGGCTGTGGCGCACTGTTAGAGGCTCTGGCGTTCCCACATTATATTATTAAATACGCGCGTCGCTACGTTCCTTGCATTTAATATATAATGTGCTCTCTTCGTACTTCCTTTTCCCCGGGCTCTTATTATATTATTATATGCCCGGGACATAATACTATAATTGAGAGAAGAGAGCACAAGGGTATGAAAGTATTACGTCCTAAAGGTCCGGGAGACAGGGGTGAATTGTCAATCACATGGTAGACGATTCCTTGATTCTTTGCCTTTGCATGTTTCGGGGCCGCTTTGGGCATCGGGGCTCTTTATAACGGCGTTTGGCAGGTTGCGTGTTTCGGGGCATGCAGAAACACCGCGAATAACGCGGGACAATGGGCCCCCTTGAATTTCGGGTACTCCAGACCGGCACCAAATTTGGGTCCGCATATGTCCGCATGGGCACCCTTCATGGCATCCCATACCGCCACCTTAGCGACCCCCTCAACGAATGCGGCAGTCTGAAGTGGGTTGCTCTGAAGGTGCCCGCATAGATGACTCTTGTGAAAATGACAGCAAAAGGTCACCAGTTCAGGGAGAGGGGGGTTTAGGGTTGTAGAAAGTTTAGGGATGAGATATATCTGTGCCTGCAGCCCCTGAACATTCCCTGCAAAAGTAAGCAGAACACCCCAACCCCGGTTCAAAGGGCATCCAGGTCACGGAGCCTGGCCCATGGGTGCGCCCGGGTGCCCAGAGTTCGCCTCGCCAGGACCCATGGGACTAATGGGCTGGAGTTAGGGGATGGCTTCGACCAATTGTTGAAGTAAACCCTAAACCCTAAACCCTACACCGCCCAAGAACAAAGGGCATCCCCTGGAAACCTGATCATGTGGCAGCCAAGCACATGCAAACAGGCAAGGCTTGGCTGAGGGTCCAGGGTTTAGGTTTTAGGTTTAGGGTTTGAGTTTAGGGTTTAGGGTTTTGAGGAACCGAGGACTGAGAGCCTGTAGAGAGATGGGCCACCATGTTTTCAGCATGGTGGGGCGTGTGAGCAACGGGTGCTGGGCCTGGATCACTGAACGTTCCCGAACCCTGGCAGATCCTCACGTACTCTTGGACATACTTGTGTGCCCCGTGCCAGCTCGGTTTTTGACACATATTGCACCCCTAAACCCTAAACCCTAAACCCTAAACCCTAAACCCTAAACCCTAAACCCTAAACCCTAAACCCTAAACCCTAAACCCTAAACCCTAAACCCTAAACCCTAAACCCTAAACCCTAAAAACCCTAAAGCCTACTTGTCGACTGCATAGTTTGACTACTGGTTCAACTATGCGTTTGACGGCAACCCAGGAGTCAGCCGCCATGCCCTACTTAAACCCAGACCTCAGCTTGCCAGCTTCGGTTTAGGGTTTAGGGTTTAGGGTTCAGGGTTTAGGGTTTAGGGGTAGGGTTTAGGGTTTATGGTTTGGGGGCAAGAGCCGCCTTGTTCACGGCATCCACGGCCAGGAAGCGGATGGAGTTGATGCAGTCGGTTTCCACCTGGAATAGGCAAACACTGTTCCCGAGGGATGTGTCAACCCTAAACCCTAGAGCCTAAACCCTACAAACTCTCATTTCCAACACAAGTGACTTCCTCCCAGCCTCGGTATGGTTTTTGCAAACTGCCGCTTTTCCAAGGTTTAGGGCTAGGGTTAAGGGTGTAGGTTTTCGGTGGGTTCGGTAGATTCGGTAGATTGAAGATTTGTTGAGAAGCTTTGCCATGATCCTCCTGCCCCAAAACTAAACTGTGACCCCGAAAGCTTGACAGACTCTTAGACTTGAAAGCTCCGATGCTTAATAACTCAGACAGCTCTCAGCGGGATTTCGTCGCGTGGGGTGAGATTGGGGGATGGTTTTTGCTTGTTTTCAGGGGATGGCTTTAGGAGCAAAGGTCTCTGTCTCTCCCGTGCAGAAGCCGCCTCAGTGTCGGTGCTGACCGCTGCCACCTTCACGGCCTTGCGCTGCCCCTGCAAACGAGTGGGTTTAGGGTTTAGGGTTTAGGGGGTAGGGTGAAGGCAGGCAGTCGGCGCCCTGAAGGCCGTTTGTAAGCTTCTGTAAACTACGATAACAGCTTCTCTAGGCCGAGCACGTCGCCCATGAAATCTAAATTAGGGTCCCACACGCTCTCTGATTGCGGCCGGCTGGCGGACATGTGTTTTTTCTAAACGCAGCAGCAGCACCCCGGCTCATTAAGATTCAGTCGCCATGGATGACCCAACTCACGCAGATTCTTCGTTGAATTCCGTGCAAAGTATTCCGAACTTATACAGGTGCGTGAGCTCAATCATTGAATATACAGCACGTCACCAAGTCAGATCCAGAAATTAGACCACATATCAGGGCAGCGCAACGAACTGAACCGTGGCAGGGGATGAACACCACCACTCTGATCACAGCATCTGCAAGAACCGTCAGGTACTTGCAGGTCTTTTCGGCTCAAGGACTCAAGTCAGGCCTTCTTTGCCGTCGCCCGGGCAGCACAGCCTGCTGCAAGCATTGCGGCTCCCACAGTGGCGGCGCCCATGGAGGTCTGCGGCTGGGCCTGTGCAGCATGGCCAGCTGCGACACCTCCCGTTCAAGATCGTTCCAGTGGGGTTTCTTTGTATACAGGACTGCTGTGCATGGCCGCTCAAACGGCGCGTGAATTTTGGCACAAACATGCGGACTGCGGACCACAGGTCTGCAAGCCCAAGAAGCTTCTTGTTGGAGTTAGCCAAAACCGCCTGGCAAACTAAATGAAGAAAGGTTTTTGTCGAACCCGGAGAAAGCATCGTCAGGTAAATTTCAGATGAGGCTCTTGAAAATATGGAATGTGGAGAAGGTGCCACAGCAAAATATTACCCATGGAGGCTGAGGGTTGAGGGGTTGCGGGATTAGAGAAGCGGGAAACTAGTGGGGGTTTTTGGTGTTCGCGGGACCGCGAGTTTGTTACAATCAATTTGATAATCAAATTAATGAGCAAACACAAGCGAAAGAGAAAAAGCAATCGTTAATTTCTCACGGTTTACGGGCCTTTGTCACACCAATTTGGGCCCTTATGAATTCATTCTATTTCGCTGGCACCAACATAAAACTAATAGTTTGCCCGCGGTGGTGTTCTTAATTCTTCTTCGGCTCTCATGCGTCATAAAACTCCTTGCAAAGCCTTTAGAAAGAAGTGAAGAAACATGCACATGCCAATATAAGGAGCGAACGAAGAGAGACCGCCCATGAATTTCATGGGCATTTTGTGAACGACTTGTCACTGGTGATTTCCTCTTCATCTGTGGACTCATATTATATAGACTTGTAAAGACTGAAAGAACGCACGACATCAAAATTATGTTGGTGAACTAGTGGTGGGACGTACAGAAACTGCCAGCGCAAGATCGCCGGCTTGCAGCGTAGCAATGCGAACGAACCATCTCTGCTTCAGGGTTGTCTAGGCATTCGACAGAGCGTTGTTCACATTCAGCATGCAAAACCGTGAAACCCGAAACCCCTAACCTTATAAATAACTCACAGAGCTAAAGCTCCCGAAGTTTGGGCCCATCTGAGGTTAGAGTGTCAAGGGACACGGCCTGGCTCGATGCGAGCGGCACTGGGCGTACTCGGGGGTGCCACCTTACGTGGATTTTTCCAGGTCTTAGCAGCCTGAAGCATGATAGGGTTCGGGTTCGTGTTCAGGATTGAACGAAACACAGCCAAGAACGCAGCTCCCCTCATGCCGAAATATCAAGCCATCTACTCAAGCAAATCAAGCAAATCAGGAAGTGCCAAGCCTGAAGCCCGTGATGTAGATGGTGTGTCCCCCAAGATCCTCCAAGCGTAAACAATGCGAAACCCTCTGAACACCCCTGCAACTCGTCGTACCGCCATGATCCGCCGCGGTGCGAATGTCAGAGCGCCGGCAGAGGCCGTGGCAGCTGCAGCAAGGACCTGGGAAGCTAATCCGGGCTCAGGGCAACACATGTTAAGACCTGCAATGGCAGCGCGAAATTGCCCATGCGCTGGCCATGACGTGGCAAAAGTTGCTGGAGGTTCCTTGATTCTTCGAGCTCGAAGTTTTGAATTGGTCCGTGGAACTTCTCAAAGTCCGGTGTTAAAGCAGGCGAAACATGGTTCATGTTTAGGCCTCATTGCATGGTGTTGATAGCATGTAGCAGTGTCAGCTCTTGTTCCGGCAATTGCATTTAGGCGCCAACATTCCCGAGACCTCTGACAGCGAGATGTGGCTTTTCTGAAAAGTGGCCACGGCTACGGTAGGAACAAGAGTGCACATGCATTGTAGACTTGGCTCGAACATAGGGGTAGTTCAAAGAGCACTCATCATCATCGTCATCGTCATCATCATCATCATCATCATCATCATCATCATCATCTCTTGTACTCTGTACTCCCTACAAGCAGCCTATTGACTTGTGCATGGCAGACGTACTGAGGGCCTCTATCTAGCTTCGTGGGGCAATGCGCAGTCTAGGCCACTGGCAGTGTTGCGCTGGCGGTTGGACGGCATGTTGCCTCGTCAGAAACAAAAAAGAACAACATGGAGTTCGCCATGCAAATATGAGCACCATAACGAAAAGGTGGGGGCGAGCCCATAAGTAGACTACAAAAGCATGCAATATATGTACAGGGTATTTGTGTAAGCACAGATGTTATTCTTCTTTTTGTTCGTAAGTTTAGAGTAGCAGCATTAGCAAGATTAGCAGCGCGAGTGCTCGCACGATTCATATTAGTATTCTGATAGGTAGCATTAACTGCATTATTCGTCATGCTAGGGTCGGTACTAGTCCTAATATCATTATCATCGCTAGAAAGTTTCTCAAGTGTTGGGCCTAGCATTCCACATCCCGCTTCTGACATTCCAGAACTCCCAGATTTTCCGAGCCCAGCTCCACCTTTCAAATTCCCAAAGTTTTCGGACCCAGTAATCTATATTCCGCAGCCTATACAATTCAGGTGGCCTCATACCAGATTCCAGACAACTCCAAGTTCTGGAGGCCCGACATTCCATGTTCCAAGGTTCTAAGCTGTATGGGGCGAAATAGCAAGTTTTGGGGGCCCGGCGTTCCATAGTCTAACATCCCAAACTATGTAGGGCCCAACATACCGTCTTCCACGCACCACATTCACATCTAATGTTACATGCATTTTCTTGTGAAGAATTCGATCAAACCGTCTCATGTTTTACTAGTATTGGCGGGAAGTTCACAAAAACGAGCCTTTCTCGTAAGGCAATGCTTGTTTTTGTATGGCGTCTCTCATATGAAACGCGAACACAAGAAAATAATCACACACTCCTTATCTATCTCGGAGATTGCTTGCATGCGGTACTACTACCTATGCCCCTTTACTCTAGAGTTGTCCGTTTGCCAGTACCTCCCAACCCATGCGTGCGAGCCTTTTCAGAATACGCAAGCATAGTAGATCATTTTGATAAGTCGTATCAGCATTCTTCGTAGTGCTAGTGTCGTTGATATGCTTAATGTCGGGCCAGTATACCATCTTTACCGCACCGCATTCACAGCTCCACAAAATTAGTGCCGAGCATTCCACATTCCAAAACCCATAGTACCCAACATTTTCGACTCAAGATTCCCTATCCCACGGTGTTATTCAAACGAGAAGAAAACCTACATGCATAAATGCTCCGTTCATGTAGTGGCTGCTGCGTATTATGGGCTCCACGCCTCTTCCCTGCATCGACTCTACATTTTCTGGTGGCGGGGGGAAGGGGGGATGCCTGGAGGGCGGCTGGTAGAGGGAGGGTGGAGGGGGCGGTGGTGGTGGTGGTGGCTCGTATGGTAAAGGGACCTGCATTCCATTTCTCAAGGAAGCATAATGGAGCATCTTGCACAACCTACCAGTTTAAGATTAGAAGCCTGAACGCTGCAGATGAATACCGTGAAGAAGTGTGTGTGTATATATATATATAGACATATATGTACTGAAACCTACACCTCCAAAACCACAACCCTTTAAAACTTGAGCCTCCTCATAAATTGGACCTACCCTGAAATTCTTGACAACCTAAACCTCCCACACCCGGGCCTGTAATAGCCCCTATCATGTCTGCATAAAAAACCTGTACATGTATGTCTATATATGTGTGTGTGTGTATATATATATATATATCGAAATGGGATCCCACAAGCAACGCTCGTGAAGAACTTTAGGGGCTCTAGGGGCTTTCGGTGTGGTGTGTAATCGTGTGTACAGAGCACTGGCGGGTGACTTCGCCTTACCGACAACGGAGGCTGAGCCGCTGGCGTCAATGCGTCGTTGAACAAAATGTCCAGGCAAACTCCCAACTGCTTTGGCCGCGTATAGCTGCGTGATTGACAACGCGCTCTTGAGTTTCGAGGGCTTGCTGTATGCATGTGACATGATGCGGCAGTGAACCTCCGCCAGATGCCCCGTGTGCAGGTCAAGCTGCTTAACGGCCTAACGACGATAGGGACTATCTAACCATCGCGCTGCCAAATTCAGTTCGTGTGCCTAGAACGGCTTGTCAAGGACAAGGCGATGTCAGACGATGCAGGGGTTGCTCTAGCAGTAGCCACATTTATTCAACCTGGAAGGTTGTTTGCAACTATCTTACATGCCTTCATGCGCTGAGCTTCCGGCGATGACTCAAAACGAAACTGCAAAGTGTGAAGCTTTGTTTCTGCATGTTTGAACAAATCCCTACTTTATCAATTTTACCGCGCACGCGCTGGCTCGGCAACTATTTGCAAGCGAACCCTTGCTGGACATTTCCAGTGCGAGGGTTCATCCTTTTCAGCCTTCTGTCCACGGCAGCGGCGACGATCACCACGATACACAAGTGTTGTGAACGAGAAACTTCTTCCTCCTGCACTTCTTCCGCGAAAAGCTCCGCTGACAACGATGTCGCCGAAGACGTGGATGTTCCTGTCAAAGAGGATGTCAATGTGGACGTTCCCGTCCAAGAGGATGTCAACGTGGAAGTTCCTGTCAACATTGGGAAGTTCCCATCAAAGAGGATGTCGAAGTTGAAGACAGGGAGCCTCTCGCTCTCTTATGTAGGCCAAGGCCATCGCGAGCCAAGCGACGCGCTTCCTGATCGTCATGTTGGAGCCCATACCAAGAGCTCTTACATCATCAGGATCGAGCATTAATGTGCAAGTCTCGTTGCGCCATTTCCCTGCATGCCGGAGAACTGGCAACACGTGGCCTCTGACGTCGCGCTCGGTCGCTTCCTTCAGCGTTTCCAGGCCCATGCTGGACGACAAGGTGCAGCGCTTCAAGATGGGGGGCGTGCTGGAGGGTGCCAAATTCTTTTTGTAAGAAAAGAGATCCTCTGGAGGGGCCTTGGGGTCGACCAACCTGACTCATACTGTGGGTTACGCTCGGCTGTCTATCAATGCAAAAAGGCCTCCAGCCTCTTTCAGCTGCTTGTGTCTTCCTTGCCCTTCTTCTTGCTCTTGTCCTTCTTCTCCTTCTTGGCCTTCTTCAGCTTCTTGAGCTTCTTTTCCTTCTTATCTTGCTTGGCAGGCTTCTTCGAACTCTGCTTCTTGGCCTGTGCTCGTGGCCATGCACACGGAATGCGACACTGCACTGCAGATATCCATCCACCCTGATCGCTAGGATTCTGAAACTTCGGGAATTATTGCAGGCAGCTACAAGCTTCAAAACCTCGAACATCCAAAGCCCCAAGCCTTGAAGCCAACACCCCGGCTGCCTCATGTTCGACATCCTAAACCCTAAGCTCTAAGCCCTGAGCCCTAAGCCCCCTCAGGCCTAAGCCCTAAACCCTAAACCCAGTGGCCTCTGAGTCACTGCTGCTGATGGTGACCCTGGGATTGCTAGCTGCCGCGTCCTGGGCCCCGAAATGAACGTAGATTGGACCTCGACCGAGAGAGTTCTGGTTGCAAAGCCTTTCATTCTGACCGTAAACCCTAAACCCTAAACCCTAACCCCTAAACCCTAAACCCTGAACCCTAAACCCTAAACCCTTGGAGAAGTGCCCCAAGGCCTTCTAAAGCAATCCAGGGAGTGAACTGAAAGGTGCCCAGAGCTGCCCAGTCCTGCAAGGCCTTCGGCTCCGCCACGCCAGTGGTGTGGAGGATCCTTTGGTTTCTTCAAAACACATGGGAAGCAATCAACTTCGAAAGCCCCGGGATGGAGAACTTATGGCTTGGGGGCTTGGGATTGACGTTGAAGAGTTGGGATCTTGGGGGTAATACGGCTTTCCTGAAACACATGGCGACTCCCAAATGCATGTTAAGCCTTGGCGTCTTCAGCGCGTGGAGGGTATTAGCAGTATTGTCAGACAAAGCGGCAGCGTGGAAACACACATCAACGGTATCTGCTTACAGTTTCAATTTTCTGGCCAGCAGGCCTACATGCTGTGCCAAATTGTGGACTATATGCTGTTTTCCGAATGTTACAGCGGGTGGTAGAACGCGTAAGGCTTTTGATGCTCAGCAACAACCTTGCGGGATGACATGCGCGTGTCCATTGTTCCCCACCTTCGGTGTGGGGTTGTTAGGTTTCAAACTCAACTGCCCCGGAACTCTTCTCTTCGCCCGGTCTGCTCCTATAGAGATTCCCTGGAGTGCCCAACCCCAGATTCTTCCTGGAGTGCCCAACACCAGAAACCCTGGAGTGCCCATCCCTGGAGTGCCCAACCCCAGAGACTCTCTGGAGTGCCCAACCCCACCCTCCCTGGAGTGCCCAACCCAGAGAATCCCTGGAGTGCCGAACCCCAGAGACCCTGGAGCGCTAAGGTGGGGATGTTCGAAGTAAAATAACTTTCTGTATTTGTTTTCCTGCAAGCATTGGAAACAGAAGTGCTATCCATCAGCTACATGATGTCCAATGTCCAAAGTACGTCTAAAAACGAGGCCATCACATGGTCCGTAAACGGCGAAGGCTCACTCTCTTCGCGGCCTCCACATCGACGTGCAGCTTGGAGCCCTCAGTTCGATAGTGGGACCATTTCCGAGAAAAATCTCCGCTTTCCCAGGGTTAGGGCTATTTTCTCTGTAAAATGTATGGACAAGGGCAAGCCTTTGGAGATTGTACTCCGAAGTTGGGGACAAGCCAAGTGCTTGTATAGGCTAGGGTTTAGGGTTTAGGGTTTAGGGTTTAGGGTTTAAGGTTTAAGCGTTGAGAGGCCCTAGGGGCCTTCACAGCAGCTGCTTCCCTCCAATTCATCAAGCCCAACACACAGGTCATAGCTTACTCAGTTACTCTTACGTGCCATTCCATAGCCTGGTTGCTGAGTACCCTGGCCCAAACAAAGGTTTAACCTGTAAGTTATGGTAGGCTTGTGTACACCCCCACAGGTTAAAGGTTCTCTACTCAGCTACTGAGATAGCGACCCTAAACCCTAAACCCGAAACCCTAAAGTTTCGGGTTGACTCGGCTCCGCGCAGCTCCGGGAATGCGGCATTTTGAGCACTTCCTTGGCTGGACCCCACAAGTCTGAATCATAGCTACCAAGGAGGCGGGGGGGTGGGGGGGGTGGGGGTGGGGTTCGGGTTAGGGTTTGGGGTTTAGGGTTTCGGGTTTAGCGTTTAGGGTTGAACGGCAACGGAATTCACAAAGCCGCAAGGCGAACGAACGCGAAGAACAGAACAAAACAACCACAATCCAAAGGCCACACAAGAAAAAAACAAAACACACCAGAGGACTGATGTCTGCCGCTTTTCCAACTTGACCCCCCCGTGCACCACCAATTGTTTTTTGCCACTTGTTCACTTGCCTCACTTGAAATCGATTCTCCCAACCCTCTTTTTGCGGAATAGTTAGTCGCAATGCGCAATTTGCCCCATTCGCGCCACTTGCATGAGTCACTTACACCCCACTTGCCTCACTTGCCCCGCTTGCACGCTCCCCCCTCCCCCCGCCGCCTTACTGACGGAAGTAGAATAGACATGATGCGATAGGCTCTGTCTCCTTCTTGACGCAGAAACATGATCCAACATAGGGAAGTGGACAGTGGCTCTTGTCTACAATGCCGCCACCAAATGGGCAAGTGGGGTAATTTCAACTGTAGCTTTGCCGGACTATCACATGAGGGCAGGTGGGAATTCAACTGGTGGTAGATTACCAAGTCGATTGCCACTTTATGCCTTGGAGTGTCATGGAGACGTGGCCGTCCCAAACGGGGCGGGTACAGTCGATGCAGCGCTCCTTCTTGTCCATGATCCCCCCAACGAACATGGACCGCTTGTGGAAAAAACCTCGGCTGAACTTGCAATGCACCTACGTTTGAGGGACACGCCAAAGGCTTCCAATGGCAGAGAAATATATAAGTTTGCTCTACTATAAGAGTAATAAAAGTTTGCGCAGGTACTCGTATAAACAGCATGTACATAGGGAGTGCAGTATGGCTCCCGATTACAAGAAATTGGTTCGGGAAGGTAAGGATTGGATTGCCCTACTGCGCCCCAAGTTCTTGGAAGAATGCGAAGTGCCCAAGCAAAACTCTAGAGCGCGTCGACTCGCCAGCTGTCAACCGGGGTCAGAATTCCTTCTGAGTGGGAAACCAGAGAACCGATGCTTTCAGAAGCAGGGCACCTCCAACAAAGAGCACACCCCTGTCGAGACTACAGAACCTTCCCCTCCCCGAACTATTTTTAACGTGTGGAGCTTTTGGCTCCCCGACCCCACAACCAAAGCCGAAATCTTACACCCCCGCACCTTCAATCCGCATAATTACCGTAACTTAGCTACACTCAGAAGGGTAGCTTTCAATTAAATTTTTAGCTGCCTTACTAAGAAACCCAATAAACCCAAAGAGGCTAAGGATCTAAAGTTACAGTAAAGCACCCACAAAGATGACCCTGATGGGACCTTCTGCCGGCTTCTTCGATGCCGCCTTGCTCGGCCAGGCCTTGGATGCGTTCTGAAGAATCTCAGAAGTGCCGCAAGGCTCAGGGCGCACATGCTTCAGATTGCTTCAGTATCCCCTCCCCCTAAGATTGAACCCCTTCTAAGCCCTAATAGTAATATTGGGGGGTAGAGGGGGGGGTTTAATTTTAGGAGGGGGGTAAGGCTAATGTCAGGCTACGTCACGCTAGGTGCAAAGGAGCCTTCGTCATTACGAGGACCCGACGCCCCTCACTGACGTTAGGCAGGATTGCAGGACATCCCTCTAGTGTCGGGCAAAGCGCTGGAACGAAGGTCTCAGTATCCAAGAATGCATATCCCACGCGATGCTCTTGAACCCACGGGTCGTCGAAACCACCTGCGGGGGGGTATGGATTTCTGGCAGATAGTCCCACGGGTGGACAACCATGAAAAGAGCTTGCGCCGTGGGCGCTACGATTTGAGATACATGGGTTTGCAACGTCATCAGCTGTGACTCAGGCCGTACGAACATTGTACCACGCGAAGCCCGGACGAGCCTCCCGTCGCATTGCTAACGATGAGGCATGGCCTGCAGCCACTGGCCAAGAATCAGGTGTTCGGCACGCAAACAACTAAAAATTGCTTAAGAACCCCCCCCCCCCAAAAAAAAAAAATCTCCCTAAAAAAGACCCTCCCTATAAGAGTAATATAGGGATTGCTGTTTTTTTTAAATTCTTTTGGGCTCTTAAGCAAATACTGTAGTAGACAAGACGAACTTGAGACACCAAGCCAGCCTTCCGCCATGAGTAGCAGAAAAAACACGAATCAGAGGTAGCGTTTCGGGCACGCTTGAGGTCTTGTTTTCTTCCCTGTGTCTGTCGCTTGTTGTCGGTTTCCTCTTTTCATGCTGATCTCGGTGGACCACATGGCATGGTGAAAGCACTGGCTTCTGTATTTTGTGCAGGCTTGCAGGAGTGTACGACAGCCACTGCGTGGAACAGTCAGGTGCACCGAAATGACAAGTAACGAGCAATCATGAGGCCACTACAGTCGCGCATGATAGATTCTCCCTCGCAACTGTTTTGCTTCCCATAACCCTAAACCAAGCTGACCTTAAGCCCTACAAGGCCCGAGAACTGCGCCTCCCCGCACTAGCCAACACTTCAGCAGCAGAGAGAATCCTCGGCTGGGTGCTCCGGCATGAAACTTTGGAGAGTTTCAGTTTTTCATTAGGGTTTAGGGTTTAGGGTTTAGGTTCCAAGGTATTCTGCTGAGGGGATGGCTCAGGACGAGACCGCAGGCGAGGTTCAAATCTTACTGCGACACTGCAGGAGATGGGCAGAAGCTCTTGTTGATAGTATGGCAGGAAGTCACATGGCTTGGCGAAGAATCTGTGAAGCCCTGGCCCCAACTCGATCCCTCAAAACCATAAATGCCGCTGCTCATGATGACCCCGTATCGTGAAATTGCTCAAGGCCAGGCGGCAGCGACCGTGAGGCGTCAGCCTTGACCACTGCATCCGGCCCATAAGCAGCCCTAAGCCTCTCGCACCTCAGCGGGTCTGGTGGGAGGGTGTCGAGGTTCACAGCCCATGTGAGGAGGTGATCTCTGCGTTTGGGAATTGGTCTAAGGCTTCCTACTTATGTTTCTTGAGTACGCTGACACAGTGCTCTCTCAGAGACTTTACAAGTGCTATCAAGATCCTAGGCTGTGAGCTGGGCTTCCGGAAGCGAGCTTTCAACTCCGGAACCTCTTAGGAGGGTTCATGACAGCTCCTACATAGAAGAGCATGTTCCGAAATGGGGGGGTTTACGAACAATATCGATCCCCATATAATAAGGACCCCAATAAGGTACCCCCTATACTTTCGGAAACCCCCATCAAATGGTTGAACGGAGCCCACCACCCCTCTGTCGACAAGGAGGCGTCCGAAAGACACTGCCCCCAGCGAGACGCACTGCCATCTCTTAGAGACGAAGCACTAAGAAACACCTCAACGCCCCAGGCCAAAAGCCCACACCCGCCCCTAGAATGTCAAAGCTCGAATCCTGAAGCCCCCCGAGAGAAGACCAGTCAGGAAAGTAGCTGTTGGGGGTCGAGGTCGGCCTCCAGCGGCAGGAAGATCTGGATACAGTGCGCCTTTGTTTAGATGGGTCAGCCCCAAGGCTGGCCCCCCGACGAAAACGTTGCAAAAATGGGCCAGGTATGCCATCCGTGTGGAAGAGGTTCTGAGCACAATGGCTGATAGTTGGCCACACCATGCAACCCCCCACAACCCTGAAATCGATTCCCTTGAACCTACAACTGTGGAGCTGGCCCATCGTCAGGGATGTGTTTAGGGATCAAGGTAAGCCCGAAACATCCCCAAACCCTACGCCCAAAGCTTGTAGAGATTTGTAGGCTTGGTGTGGGGGTGGGGAGGATCAAGGCCTTCGCAGCGAAGAAAGCGGCAGCAGAAAAGAGCTGAGGCCAAGAGACCTCCGGTCTTGGGGACTTTTAGGTTCGGGGCTTAAGCGGCTTGGGATTAAAGTAGGTCTGACATGAAACAAGTCCGAAACCCTTGGGCATGTTGGGGGCTTCGATGGCACAGATTGCTTGCTTTACGATTCTAGCTGGATAGTCTTGGCGATTGTACACGTTCTTGCGAAAGCAATCTGCAGCTGTTGCGTGTGCATGTATGAGCCACCGTCCGCCCCACAACGTCCTGCCCCTGGTGCTTAGTGTTTAGTGCTTCAGGGTATACACCCCAACCCTACACCCTAAACCCTTAAACCCGTAGACCAATTAACCCCAAACCCTAGACCGCAAACCATGTGCCGGCGGGCGTCCCTGCTGCTGCCAGAGGTGTTGCGGAAGTGGAGCACCTCTTCAAGAGCATTCGGATGTGGCATTGTTTTCTCACTCTGAGGATTTCAGGGCGTAAGATGTCATTGAGTTCTCGTTGCCCCAAACCCCCCGGCAAGGCAAGCGCGAAGAGTGCAGAAGGGACCTGGAACCCTCAGCCTGACCCTATAAGCCTCTTACCTTTTGGGGGTGTCGGCTTAGGTTTAGGCCATCCGCAGGAAACTTGTTGCATGGTCTCGCTCCGTCTGAGTCCGCAGCATCCAAGCCATCAATCAGCACCTCGTTGCATGTGGCTTGGGGAAGATCGGATTCGAGCTGCCACAGTTAACTCAAGGTTTGGGGCTCAGAGCTCAGAAAACAAGAGGGGCTAGGGTTGAAGTTCCGTTCCGGACGTAGAAGCGAACACAGCTAGAATCGTTGTCACCCAATTTCGGTCGAATCTTCTAGGAGAAGGAGAGAGAGAGAGAGAGAGGACTGCTTCTCATCTGGCTACCGCTGACTGCAACAAGCAAAGAAAGATAAGACAGCAGAGCGAGAGGCGATGGGCTGCTTTGTTTGTGTTGTGGACAGCGCTTGTTATTGGCCAGTTTTTAGGCTGGCAACTTGACATTGTAACCCTAAACCCTAAACCCTAAACCCCAAAGAGGTGTTGTCCCCAGTCTTGTGAACATCGAGAAATCTCTCTTCTTCACGGGAATGGCACAAGCCGGCGCGAGGGCTAGAAACGAGAAACGAAGGACCGCAAGGAATCTACGATGAGAGTGAGATCGAAATAGCCACAACAACATCCATCCAGCCCCTGAAGCCCAAATGTTCAGACTTATCAGGAGCAGAACAAGAAGAGAAGCCGGACAAAACGCGCATGTAGTTGACAAATTTAGGGCTGAAGGCTACGCCCGCAGCCCTGCAGCTGTTGATGCATGGTTCAGTGGACGTGTTTGTTTGAGTCAGGGCCTTTTGTTCACCAAAGGAACAGCATGCTATGTCCAGAGTTTGGGGCTCCCAGGGCTACTTTTGAATTGTGCCCGAAAGGTTGGGACGATGAATCAAATGCTCGCAGTATATTGAGACATTGCCAACTCAATAGACTCTAAGCCTTGAGCCCTAGATTGGTCCCTCTCTCGCTGCCCCCGACCCGTCAGAGAGGAGATGGCTGCTTATGTTGTGGTAGATATTGATTGTTGTTAAAGGCTGTTAATCACTCCAGATTTGGGCGGTGGCAGTATTGATACTGAACCTGAACGAGACAGCTTGAAGAGGGTTGGTGCTGTAATCTTACACCGCGCTGGCTTCAAGAACTTGAGTCTCGCTCACTGACGCAGGCCTTGTCGTGCTTGCCAGTGGCAGCAGGCTGCTGCGCAGCCTTTTTTTGGAATGTCAAGACACTTTCAAAGGGCACACATGATACTTGATAGGGGCGCGCAAAAGAGAATTATCACCACTACTGATGTGTCTAAGCCTTTCTGCAACGTTTTGACTTTGATTGGTTTCTTTCGCAGCTATCCTGCTGGAGTTTCACACGGCCTACGGTGAGCTTTGGAAAAACTCAGTGCATGACATTCTTGTTGAAAGCTGCAGAACTCCGAAACCAAGCCGTATCCGCAACCCCCACTTCCAAGGCCCTACTTCCGTTTTAAGAACCCAAAATTCCGGACGCCGCACGAATCTTGTCCGTGTACGAATCTTGGCAACGAGTCTTTAAAACCTAAACCCTAAACCCTACTAGCTTCATGGACCCATGACCGCACCTCAGAGGTATCCATGGCCGACGTTGCAGGCAGTGGTCTTGCCACTGGCTTGTCAGCAGGCGGTGCTGGGCCTTTGTCATTGGGCTGCAGGGTTTGAGTAATGGTACACAGAACCTTTGGGGCTTTGCAAATGCAACTTTGAAAGGCGCTGAGCCACACTATTTTCTCCAAAAAGAGTGTGTATCGCCCTGATGTCCTGCTTTCATCGAGTAGAATGCTGTGTTTTTACTTATTCTTAACATATTTTCTATGGATTGTTCGAATCGAGTTCATGTTATTATGATACAGTAGACTTTCCCTGCAAGTATATAAGGTTTAGAATAGAAGCTAGAATGTAACCCTTGGACGCTTAGCTGAAAAGCTTAACTGTAAGACTTAGTTGAACAGGTATGCATAATAACCTCGCTACTTGCAGACAAGTATAGAAGCTACCTCTCCTCCCCCCCCCGGCCGAAAAATCCCCAAAAAACCCGGCAGCGCATGTTGTCAGATTTATTTCTGGGGGGGGGGGGGGGAAGGGGAAGGGAAGTGTAGATAGCTTTTTTGTCAGTTTTGGCTACAACTTGGTTGAACTTCCCAGTGTGGAATGGTGACCGGTGCCACTTTTGGCCCACAACTTGGTTGGGCTTCACAGTGCTGGTTGGTGAACCGCACGGCCGAACTTCCCGGTGTAGGTTGCTGACCCGTGCCGATTTTGAAGCCACCTCTTTTAAGCATCAACACAGAAAGACAGCCAAGATAGTTTTGAGAGAGGGAGAGACACACACAGGCTACGGTAACAACCCTCATCCAGCTCCAGCGCGGCGTGTGACGCCAGTCCACACTGAGTTTATTTCGAAGTACGAGCTGCAGTGCGTTGAAACCCTACATCTCGAACTTCTGCCGTGTTGCTCGCGCGGGGCGCGTCTGTCTTCAAATCTTCCTGAACGGCTGAAGGTTGCAAGGGGCTCAGGGTTGGAGTTTCGAGTTTCGGCAGGCTTCGAGCAAAGCACGAGCACAGGGAGATAATACCACTTACTTCCTGCTCTTGTCGGTTAACAACAGTTTCGGCAAAGTTGGGAGGAATCGCACGGCTGCGGTGATTTAGTACTCTGAACACCGCAGACCTAAGGTCATGGCATTGACACCAGACAAAGCCAAACCTGCAGCACTGTAGGCAGACTCTTTAGCATCCCTACGCGCCGACTCCCACAAATACCCCCAAAAACCTCACCCCAACCCCCCTCACTTGCTGAACTCTGAATCTGTAGAACTTAATGAAGTGCAGAGCTCGGCTGAGCCCTTAAAGCCTTACCCACATATTTTAATCTTTCTTCTTGCCAGTGTCCTGGGTGGCTGCCAGTGCTTGCGGCGATCCCGCAATCTGAACCTCTGCCCAGGAGAGTTCAGATCGGATAAGGGTCATGGTTTGGGGTTTGGGGTTTGGGGTTTAGGGTAGGGTCTAGGGCTTGGTTCTGCTCTCTGCGAAATTCTGCGCTATCGGGTTTTGGTTTAGGGTCCGCACCTGTGCTAGGCTGGCAGACAGAGCCTCTAACTGCACCAAGGCTTGTCCAAGTAAGCTCGTCTGGACATCTTACTACAGCAGGATGCATGTGCACGAAAGGTGTGGGTGGCCACGTGGCCGCGAACGCATGCTGGAGGCTACGGATATCAGGCTCAGGTCCGAACCCGACAAGGATCCTGATCCAGCACCACTTCCTGTCGGTGCCAAGACTCTCAGTTGCGGCTTGAGGCTGGCCAGCTTTTCATTGAAGGGTGACACAGGTGTTGAAGTCAAGGGTCCAAAGCACACACGGTAGTTAGCATGCGAAGATTGCTAGAGTTCTGGCGTTTAGCCCCAGACTCCCAGGGCTGGGTCGGGGTAGGGGGCAGGGGAGACCCAAATTGCGAGCGAGCATCGAGGTGGGTCCCCGTCTTCTCCCTGAGCCGCTTGATCCTGGAGCCTCCCTTGCCAATGATCTGGAGCGCTTCGTCCTGCCATGGAGTAGATCGGCTCTACGAAATTTACAGAGCCACCAAGCAAGCCGCCTACAGAAGCCCGCTGGGCCAGGGGCTTGAACATGTTGTTGCGTTTCGGGGGTGTATGGGGTGTATGGGGTGTAGGGTGAACCGCTTAAGGCCGAGGGTCTGGTGACAAGGTCTTGGAGGCCCAGTCCGCACCACACGACTTCCATTTGACTTCAATTTCAGCTTCCATCGACTGCCATCGTTATTGGGTGCCCATGGCTTGAAAACGGTGGCAGCCTAGCACGGCAGCGCCAAAAAACACTCGGGCAAAGTCTCAGCGTTAAAGTTCGCTCGAATGCCTGCTGCCACCATGGTTTACATGGTTTCCTTCACTGCAGATGGTCTGGAGCCTTCGCAGTTGTGTCTGCAAAGATTGCAGACCATGGGACTTGTTAAGAAGCGTGTGGCGACGTTAACTTCCACTACAGCTTCCGGGACTCGTGCGGATCCTCGGCGCGAGCCTTGAACCCTTGCGTACAAGCCCTCAGCTCCTGTGTCAGTTGCGCAATAGAGGGGCCTGAATGAATTGAATAGAGCTTTGCGGGTTATTATAGTATACTTAAACAGGGACCATCAGGGAATACTAAAATAGTAATTCTTCCGACCCCTAGATGACTTCTGGGGGCCCCTGTTTGAAACGCTTCGCGCAAGGCGCCTTCGTGACCACCAGCTCCGCAAACGCAATGGCGCCCTCCGTCAGCGCCTTTGCCTTCAGAGTCACTTCAAGGCTTCAGCTCTTCGATTAGGGTTGAGCATGTTGGGCTACCGATCGAATTTCCATGGCTGTTTCAATAATATTTACTTGCCTACATCGAAACGATATTGATATCGGTAATCGCTGCCTCTTCGGCTGGGTATAGGCATCATATCGTAGACCAGCACACCATTGCCCTAAACCCTAAACCCTAAACCATTGTTAGTCTGCCTGGTTTGTCAAGGCTCTTCCCACAAAGCTCCTGCCATCGTTCTCTCCCAAGGTTGACTCGCAAGAAGCAGGCCGAAACGTGACCGCAAGACCCAAACCTCCCATGTAGCTTAAGGGTTTAGGGTTCAGGGTTTAGTGGCATGATTGGGTGAGACTTCAGAGGATGCCCACCTTGGCCACGACCTCACGGCTCCCGATGAACTTCACGCAGCAGCGATCAGCCATCCTGGTACGGTTTTCTTGGCTGGGGGGGAGATTATGACTCGGGTTCAGGTCCAAGCTTCATTGAGGGGTCGGCTTGCGACAAGAACGGGCGATCATCGCCCCCTCGTTTTATCATGTACCCCTACAGGCAGTCCAAGAGGGCTGAGGGGCGTCAGGGGGTTGTATAAGGATGTATAAGGGCTTGAGGGAGGCTCTCAGAATTCTCGGGCTGTTCATATCTACAGCTCTTCACGTACGTTGGCTGCAGGTGGCAGCATTCGCAGAATCCCGAAGAAACGCACAACCCTGGAACTGTTATCAATGCCCGAAGATTGTCCCCCTTGCTTTGGCAACACCCGCCCTAGTTGCAAATAAGAGGCATCAGAACAAAGCAACCATTCTCCAAGGTTTAAGAATGCCACTGCAAAGAGAACAGGGAAAAGTTGACCCCAAGCTCTCCTCTCCAGGTGCAGCCGGCAGTCTTGCGAGCGCCCTTCGCCTCTGCACCCGGAGCTGTGGAGCTTGAGAATTGTGTCGGTTGCGGGGAATAAGATTTGGAGCCGTTCAGGGTTGTTTTGGGTCGGAAGCGTTGGCGTTCTCGGTTATTACGACAGCTGCAGGCCTCCAACATTGCCACTCCAGGAGACCATGAAAAGAGCTGTGCACTGCACAGCATTGTTCCAATGGGTCCAGGGCACGTGCGATCGTCTCTCGTAGCTGCCGAATGACCTCCTTGCCACGTCGTTCTGCGAAGAGTGGCAGGTCGAGGGAGTCCTGGAAGAAGCCTGGGTTCAGTGTTGCAGGATGAGGTGCCAAAAATATACATATATGTATAAATCACAACATCTCACTACAGTACCATGATGATATAGTAATATACTCATATACGAGTACACTAATCCATGAATACACTCATATAGTAATCTACTCGCATACCAATATACTAGCACTACATACTCGAGGGCTTCATGGGAGCACCTGACTTACAGGCTGCAGTCGTTGAAACTACATGGCCATCCATTGCACTGCAGGCACGAAGTAAACTACAGTCGACCGATTGTATTCACCATGTTCTGTTGACCGCAGTCCCAATCTCTAACAATCTCTAAACTATGGCTAAGGCCAGAAAACAACCACCCTGCAGGAAGTCTTAGTGGAACCCCTTCAGTGGCATCCTGAGCAAACTGCGAAAAGACAGCGCGCACGGAGTACACATGGCACTGGCAAAAACTAGGTCAAAAAAACGACTATGGGGCTTACAGGGATGCTTCGGGTTCATAGATTGGTTGGTCCGAGCTCGGAGCCTTAGGTTCTGTTGCAGCCCAGGCGCGCGCGTCCAACGCCGACGCCGCCAGGGCCACGGCCGCTGCAGAGCCCGCCAGCTGGACCGTGGAGCTGCCAGCGTCACCTGTAGGGTTTATATATAGGGTTGAGAATGGGTTTATAGGGTTTTATATAGGGTTTATTCTACAGGGGTTTATTTAGGGTTTATAGGATTAGGGTTTACATTATAGGGTTTATATAGGGTTATTGGCCCATCCACGTTTTAGAGTTCAAGGTGTAGAGGGTTTGGAGACCAGAATGCAGGGCATTGCAGGGCTTAGAGAAGTTTGGATATTTGTGGATGGGCGGACCATTCAGCAGAATTCTTCTGTCGAGGTACGTAGAAGACATAGATGGGCCTCCACCAGCCTCAACACTATGGAGGCGTGTGATCGCGCCTAGCGCTAGCGTCAGCTGGTTGGGTGCCTCTGCTGTGTGTCTGAATTGCAGATGTGAAAGTTGCCTCGGAAGGTATGAAAATACAGCAAGGCGTGCGGTTAGCGAAGCATCTGCTTGGTTGGGTCCACTGACGCAGTTGGATCCTTGTATCCAGGCTGACAATAATCTGCTTATGCACAATTCCTGCGCCAGGACGAAGACAACGCAGGAACATATACATACCTTCGTGAACTTTCTGCTTCTAGGTCGCGCAGCTCCACCCAAATATGCGCACCAGAGGATTTCTCCAGCTCGTGCCGTGTCTGGCCGCGCCTCGATGATGACGAGAGCTTATAGGGTTCGGGGTGGTTTGCGCATGCCCTCATTGTAGTGTTTTGTTGATGGTTCCAGTGCTGCTGAAGACATCCATCAGTCACTTCTGACGGCTGCCTCGCGCCAGCGTATTCTAGTTTGCAGCGCTTTCACGGAAACTCTCAGTCCTCCCCTGAACCTTACATCCCGAATCCCTAAACCCTAAGCCCTGAACCCCCTTTGAGCACTTGTGAGATATGGACTTTGGAAAGAATCAAGAGGGATGTCGGAGCTGACAGCACCCTTCAGTACGGGGTGGAAGGTTCTCGAGCTTGCGGGTTAGCGTTTTTTTCCTAGTTGATGACAACCCTCAGGCCAAAACGGTTAACCTTTCAATTCTGGTAGGATTATATACATATTTACACACCCCAAAAGTTTCAAGGTCACCTACTCACGTACTAAGTTCCGCAGGGAAGTGTCCAGGAAACCTAGGGCCTTTAGGGTTTGGTGTCCAAAGTTGCGGGGCAAGTTGCTCCCCCAACACAGCGCTGGCAATCTCCCTCGGCACCTTCGAGAGAGGTTGTTTGAAACCTTTTAGGATTTGGAGTTGCTTGAGGCCGTTGAGAGGAGCTTGAGAGGCTCCTAGAGGGCTGAGGGCCATCGAGCCAGGATTCCGCTTTGCAGCTTCTTGCATCGGAGCATTGTGGTGGCTCTTCGGTTTACAGGGTTTCCGACCGATTCCCATCGTTTTCCCCGATGTATCTGCCATGACAGGCCAGTGAAGTTCCTGGTCCGGTTCAAAGCTTCGGGCTCACCTCAGGGCCTCACCGGATAGGAAGAAATCTTCCGGTCTGTTAAGTCTGTGAAGGGAGTCTCTTTGCGTCTGGTGGCAGGTTCTCACTCTCATCCCCGCAAAACCCAAAACATCCCAAAACCGCCGTGGCAAACAGCAGAGGAGGGCTGTGGAGGTGTTTGAAGTTGCAAAGCTTGCAATGCGGAACTTTAAACCCTTCAGCATTGAAGGATGCACGGCTTAGACAGGCACAGGGGCTTGGGATGGGGAATGGCTGGCCGGCTACAAGCACCTGCCAAGCCTAATTCCTCCGAGCTTCCTCGCCGCCAACAGAGTTTAGGGTTCCGGCTTCGAGGGGCTGCAGCAAATAGCCCAAAGCCCCCCCCAATCGGGCCCCCCAAGCCCCTCCTCGTAGGCAGCGTAGCGCACCCTCTCGGCCAGAAGTTGTTGCGCCGCCTTCCATGTTTTGTGCTCTTCCAACGCAGCGGGGGGACACCCCTCAATTTTGGAACTCACTTTCTCTCTTTTACCTACAGCCACAACTGCGCACCCAGGAAGCATGCCTTCAGTCCAGGGCTAGGGGCAAACAGGCCTGCCTGAAAGCAGACAGCGGCTACCTGTGCTACATCCGGTCATCCACTCGCTGCCTGTACTGCTGAAGGTTTGCCAGAGAGCTCCAGCCGACCCTGCAGGCACACAGTGGCAAAGAGGTCCAACCCTGAACCCAACTTAACAGCCTTAAGCCCTGAGCGATGCCAGTGGCACGTTTCAGGCTGTGGGAAACATCCCCATTGAAGGGACAAAGCAGGTGGCGCGCCAAGAATCGCAGCTCAATTGCCAGTGCGCAACAACCTCCATACTGCAACCGGAAACAGGCTCTTGCGCAGCAGACTTCTCGTGGCTTCTGTGGTCGGGCTCCCGGAGCCAGGCATCCAAACCAGAAGTCCCACATCCGCACAGAGAAGCTATGCAGCCTCCGCGACGTGCACTTGCACCGATGCCCCTGTGACGGTCTCAAGCTCCCTCTTGGCAGCTCCTGGCGTGTGGTTGCATGTAGGCTTTGAATAGGGTTCGCAGATGTTCCAAACATTTCCAAACAAACTCTGTGTGTGTGTGTGTGTGTGTGTGTTCAAAGGGCTCAGCTTGGGGTCCGGGTTCAGTTCAGTCTTAAGTCGTCGAAACGGCAAGCGAACACGCCTGAGAGCTTAAACCCCAATCATATATCCCAGTCCAGGCCCCCGGCCATGCAGTCCCAGCACACAGGATGCCACCGCACGGGGGACCTGGCTGGGGATCTTGGGTTTTTGTGTGTGTGAGAGAGAGAGGGTGCACTGCGCGGAGCGCTGGAGTCAAGGTGTGGGCTGTGGCCTTCTATCAGTTGTGGATGCTGCAGGACTTCGAAAGCAAGCGGGGACCAAATGCGACAGGACAAGTTTGAGAGTTGGGATCTGGGAGGCTTGCAGGTTGTACAACGATTCGGGCATCGCACTTTTGGGCGCCAGGGTCAGGGTTACATGCGCTGTGCAAACCAGCTGCGACAAACTTGTCGTCTGGTGTCGCTCCGGCGGCATTACAAGCTGAATGCGCAAGTGTGCAGTCTTTGGGCGGTAGAGGTCGAGTTGTTGGTCGTTGGCTTTGGGATTCAGGGTGAGAGGAGATCGTGTTATCACCGGGACAGAAGACAGAAGATCACCGGCAGCGAAGCAAAGCGCTGCGGAAGCCCCCCAACCAGTCAGCATCCCAGAACAACTAACGTATTCTGTGGGTCTCTTGAAGGATGAGTATGCTAATTCTTGTGCATTAGATCAACCCCACATCAGAGCACCAGAGCCGTGGGGCTGCCGGGCCTCGCCTCGACCCAGCTGTGGATACGCAGCTTTCTAAGGCTTGTTGGGCTTCTAGGGTTTGCATCGGCAGTCCCACCTCAAGTCGCAGTGCGTCCACGTCCATGGTCGACAAGGTACCATGGCGTTGGGGGTTGAGGGTCGAGCGTTTTCAAGGCTGGGTGCTTAAGGTGCTGGATTGAAGGCTCTGGTTTCTAAGGCGCGTCCTGACTTCCAAAGGCTGGAGGCTTCGTGCTCTTGGGGGGCCCAGCGGCTCAGGCTTCACTAGTGTGGAACCGAAGCTTCTGGTGGTGGGATTAAAGGGCTTCGGGATGTTCAGGGTGTGCAACCCTATGCCCAATACTAGCCCGATCATCCCGATCTTGTGAGTGCGCCAGGAGCGCGCAGCGACCGATCGAGGAGTGGCTTCAACCCACAATGCCAGAACGCCCGAAACCCACAAACCCAAACTTACCCTACAACCTTAACTGACCAAGCTTGCTTTGGTTGTAGGGGGTGCTGTGTGCTCGGCACCATGGACGTTCTCATCTTCTCGAGCGGGCATCGGCTTTGGCCACTGGATACACTGGAAACACGTTCTAATCGCGTGGGCATGGATGCTCTGGCCACCGGATGCTCTGGCAACATGGGTGCGACATGGGACGCGGGGTGCGAGGATGCGGGAGATGCAGCGAGGGACTGAGGGAGTCGAGGTGGGACGTGTGCACATGACCCGGGACACGGACGCGAGGGACGCTGGGGACGGTCACAGTTCATTCTGGACCTTTCTGGCTAAGAGCTGACTTGACAGCACCAGGGAACCCTTGAACACGGTTAACCTGCACAGAAGCCTGAAGTCGTGGTGCAAAGATACCGGGAACTCTGCTGCTTGCAGCCCGACCCCCTATAGTGGTCCAGGTACGAGTAGCTCGGAGTTTAGGGTGTAGAGCCAACATGTGCTGCTAAAGCATGAAGTTAGGAACACAAACCCAAATACAAACTTGCAGCCTGATTCCGGAGAACCCCTTTCTCCTAGGAACCAAATTCCTCCAAAGCTGCAGTCAGCAGTCTAAACACGCAGCAAGCAAAGATATCTTTTCGGCTTTACAGGCTGTATCAACCCGAGGTTGGCTTTGCTCGAAAACCGTTTCTGCCAAGCTCAGCTCAAAGGGAACATCGGAAGCATGCTTTCATGAAGCTTTCATGAACACATCATGTGCGTGTCGCAAGAATGAGCTGATGTCGAGCTGAGCGGCAGCACCCAACTCACGAACGCTTTGGCCGCCTTTGTACTCGTGCATGTGGACATCCCCCGATCCCCGGCTGAACAGTGTCAAGAAACCCTCGAAGCAAGGGCATGATGCTAAAAAGACAAGAGATGCCTGTTTCAGCCCGGAATCTGCAATGTCCATGCCGTGTGAGTCTGGTGCTGAAGGATTCTAGCACTCTTTACAGCGAAAGTCCAGTGACTTGTTCTCACCGGATCGTTGACGCATGTCAACAACTTACCTCCTTCCCTTGCAATCTGCGGCACGTCGCACGAAGGCGTTTGTCCATCACTGTGCTTTAACGGCCAAACTTGCAACATCGCACCTGCGCTGGACCTCACAAGCCAGAGGCAGAGGGAGCACGACAACCATACTCCACACCAAGTATCCGGCCATCCCCTCGCACTGGCACAATTCGGGAGGACTCTTGTCATGCTGCTTCTTGTCCTGCTGCCGTGCCTGGGTACCACCTTTGAACCTATTCAACGAAAAAGAAACATCATGCACATCTTTTTGCCGAAGCTCTAGGGCTACGAGCATACGAACTTCCGACAAGCAAAAAGCCAAAAACGAGCCAAGGTTGTTTTGTTTTCTTTGCCCAGGCAAAACAGGATGTTCAGAAAGTTGGCTACCGACTCCGAGCTTTATGGTGCTGCGAACACGGGAAAGTAGCAAAATAGAACGAGTGGTAGGAACGGGTGAGAAGGGTGAAGATAGCCACAGCGAGAGTCAGAGCAATCAGGAAGGAGTAGGGGTGGCAGTGGGGGTAGTGTTGGTAGTAGTAGTAGTAGTAGTAGTAGTAGTAGTAGTAGTAGTAGTAGTAGTAGTAGCAGCAGCAGCAGCAGCAGTAGCAGCAGTAGTAGCAGTAGTAGCAGTAGTAGCAGTAGTAGAAGTAGTAGCAGTAGTAGCAGTAGTAGCAGTAGTAGCAGTAGTAGAAGTAGTAGCAGTAGTAGCAGTAGTAGCAGTAATAGCAGTAGTAGCAGTAGTAGCAGAAGTCGCAATGCTAGATAGGTAGGCAGTGGGTAGGTGGGTATGTAGGTAGCAGTTCCCAAATGATCAAGAAAAAAGCAATAGGGGTCGCATCGCTTGATACCGTCATGATACTTAGAAACAGCCACCATGAAAGCAAGATCTACTGCAGGTAAGGAATCAGAAGAGCAGAAAAAATATGCGGTCGCAGTACTTCAACCTACCTTTGCACCCTACTGTAGACATCCGCGCGGTTCAGGTTGCTGAAGCAGCAAGAAAAACCTCCATGTTCTATGCTGTCAAAGATGGGTCGAAGAGTCACGAACGGACTCGGAGATGCGTCTTCCCCCCCGCAGCAGTAGGTTTAGGGTTTAGGGTTTAGGGTTTAAGGCTTAGGGCTTAGGGCTTAGGGTTTAGGGTCGGTACTTGAAACCTGCGACAACGTCTGATTCAAGCAAAAACACGCTTGCGGATAGTTCTCGCGCAAGCCATAGTCATCTTGCAACGACGGTGCTCTTGAGACGAGATGGCCTGAGTATGGCATGGAATAAACGTATACAACGATCCACATCTATGAAGCTCAACATTCTAGAGAAGTACTAGGGCACAAAAAGCACTAATCGCCACATGGCCACATGCTTTCAGGCAAAGCATAGTGGGTTTATGGTCCGAGGCTTTGTTCTGTCAAGTGTCTAGACTTCAAACTTTCCAGTTTGACCTTTACCGGTTTAGTGAGGGCTTAAAATTTGAAGAACTTAGGACGCAGGATTTCAAATGCATGACCCTCCACGCCAAACGAAGAAACGTAAATACCGTCGAGAGAGAGAGCTGAGAGAGATGAAGGGGGAATCAGCAACCGAGCCCACGAACAGGGCAAGAGCTGATACTTGACAACTCGCCAGACTCCCTTTGCACATCCTTGCACAGCGAGGACTAGGGTTCAGGTCCGCGTTAATCGGCAACAAGGCAGCTGCATGATGAGGGCGGGAGTCTGGTACCACGCCAACTTTGAGACGGACCTGTCTTTCCAGGATTCATGGCAGCAAGTGCCAAGCATCCAAAACCAGCTCAGGCCTCTCCATTGAACAACGTATGGTCGACAATGCGTGTGAGAACCCCGAAATGTCAACGCCATCATGTTTAACCTTATCTTTTCCTTATCACCATTTACCAAAGCAGGGAATGCAGCAGGCAGATGGGGGCTGTACCTAACAAAGCAACCACGTATCTGGGATGGGAAAGGGTTCGAACAAAGTTTAGGGTTTAGGGTTTAGGGAACCATCCATTTGCGATGCATTGAGAAAACAAGCTGTGTATGGTACCAACAGGATTATCGTCCGCAGCGCGCTCACCCGAAATATCCCTAAACCCTCAACCTAAACCCTAAACCCTCAATCCTGAACCCCAAGGCAACGCGTGGATCCATGCTATTTTAAAGTACACGAACCAGGCTTCCAGGTAGCCTTGGGCCTTTTGAAGAACTAGGACCCCAAAGCTGTTAAACTCTAAGAGCCTAAGACAGGTATAAACGGATTAGGGGTTCTATGAAGTAGGCAAGGTGGTCGCCCACAGCCTTTGACAGCGCAGGAATTGAGCACTGAGCATTTGTCAAGCGAATTCATCTGCGCAACTCACCTCCTCGTTGACTATGGCACTTCTGACAAATGCGACGGCCAGCCCTACGCACCAAAACCCTAAACCCTCAACCCTAAACACTTCTGTAACCCCACTGGAAAACCTTCAGACTCCAAACCGAACAAGATCGTCGCAGGGCTGGTTCTTGTTCCTCGACCTACGCAAAAGCGGAGTCGTGCCTCTAGCAAAGCCAAGGGGCTTAGGAGCCCGAAGCCTACTTCCAAGCCCCAATGAACGTGCTGGCCCTAAACCCTAAACCCTAAACCCTAAACCCTAAACCCTAAACCCTAAACCCTAAACCCTAAACCCTAAACCCTAAACCCTAAACCCTAAACCCTAAACGCCAGAAAGGTCGGTCTGAGGATTTCTCGGCAAACTTACGCGGTCCATGGCTATGGCTTCTTGGAGAACTTGCGTATGTGCTTCCAACCTTTGCTGCAAGTGGGCACATTCTCAACCCTAAACCCTCAACCATGCTTTTGCAGCTTTTTGGGGTTTCGGTCCAGGCCTAAACTCAGAGGCACGCGGCGGGGGCAAGGAAACCCAATGCACGGCACATGGGGCCGTCTCATGGATTCCAGTCACTGAGCTCAAGTCCAAGATTGGTCATTTGGAGCCCTTTAGGGTTTAGGGTTTAGGGTTTAGGGCCAGTAAATGAAGTCTAGGGTTTCACGGGCACGCAAGTATGTTGCCGAGAGCTGTCACATCTCAGAGTGCTTAGTGTTTCAGGGCGTAACTTTGTGCCTTCCGTGCTTCAGAACACCCAATACTGGTATTTGCTGGTTTAGGGTTTAGGGTTTAGGGTACACAACAGCCTACATCTGAATCTTGGGCTCAGGAGCTGCCCCGTGGAGAAAGTTTCACTCAGGCAAACTAAAAGCATGTGCTCCCAAAGGCAAAGCTCAGCTGGAATATGGTCTAGGGTTCAGGACTTTGTACGCAGGACAGTCTTGCTGGATTTCTTCCTGCAATCGCGTCTGGGCCCCAAGGTTCTCAGGAAGCAAAGAAAGATGACAAGAAATACAGCTGTAGGCTGTAGACCCCACCGGACTCTTAAATTGCTGCAACATGACCAGAAATGCTGAGGAGGTCTTCTATGTTTGCGAAAAACTCTGGATCTTACTGCTTACTGTGTGACTCGCCACGGAGATCTAGATTATCACGTGGGTTTTGGCCGAGTAACGTTTAAGGCCATGTGCCTTTTGCGCTCACCTCCACAAAGTAATTTACCATTCCCCAGTTGCTTTTCAAGCGTCTCGAACTCTGTGAATCATTACTGAGTTTTTGTCAGGGAACATTTGCAAAGTTCATGGCTTTATGGAATTTCAGAGTACCAGCGTGACGTCTACTTTTCTGTATAAAGGCGTTTTCGAACAACCCGACCTTTAAACTTTCAACCACCCCCGTAGTACCTCAAGACATGTAGAGTTCACGGACGCTGTCCTCATGGCTTTTGTTTAAACCTTGGAGCTGCAACATCGGCTTTGACACTCCTCGTTCACGCGTCCGACTCTGTGGTTCCGGGCTTTGACGCGTAGAGCCAAACAACAAAAAGCGCAGCGAGCCTTTCCTTGTGGTGCTCCGATGCCGTCATGCATCATGGCAGGAGGGACTGCTTGCAACACCAGTCCGAGATTGCCCAAGGATCCCCTCTGCAAGCAGTGTGCTTGGCTGCCTGCTTATTGCAGATCCTAGGGGTCCAAAACATGATTTGACAAACATCTCAGGTTGCTAGGCGCAGCTTAGATGCGCCGCTATAAATCTATGGGGCTCGTTGGGGGAACTCCGCATTCCGTAGATAAGACTTCCCCACAAAGTCTTGATTCTATATCGCATGGCCTAAGTCGCTTGCGGGAAGAGCTTGGGTAATAGGGTTGGGGTATAGAGTGTTGGTACAAGGGTCGCATTTCATAAGGTCCTTCTGCATTCTCCAGGGGTTGGGCCTCAACCCGAAACCACTGTAGGAGCAAAAATCGGACCCGCCACAAGGTCAGAAACCCGTGTACTGTATGTCCACACAGACTTCTAGGATCCACCCTCAGGCCGCTAAGGGGCGTGCTAAGAAGTGAGGGGATTCCTTTGGGAAGTCAGAAAACCGCGTTTCGCTGGAGAAAGCAGAGCTGGCCAGCTGCTGCGTAGGCACAGCTGCCAGCCCTGGATCTGTGCTGCTGCAGTTTGCAGGCAAAGCCTATAGGTTGAGGGTTTAGGGTTTAGGGTTCAGGGTTTGGGATTTAGGGTTTAGGGTTTAGGGTCAGAATTTGTTTCCATGAAAAAACGCTTTGGGAGTTTGGGATCTTGAGCATCTTCAGACTCCTCTTCTCTTGAGACTATACAGGTTCATGAGCTCCACAAAGATACTTTGCACTCCGACACGGAGGCTTCCTTCGGGCTTGCAGGGAACATGTGAGCTTGAACTGATTTGGGGGGTTTGGACTTAGGCTCAATCATGTGGCACCTGCACAGATCACTGATTTCGCTGCACAACCACCACCTGCGTCGGCATGAAAGGCTGTGAGGTCCTTTTGCAACGCGTTTGTGAAAGGCAACTTAGGCCATAATACGGCAACCTGAAGTGACGGAATTCCCGAAGAGCCGGCCTTTCTGCCAAAGCAAAGGCTCACACGCTCTCTGCACTTCGAACCAGCAGTCCTGTCTGCATCCTGCCAAAAAGAGACTTGGTGTTGAACAGTGCGTTTATATCGGCATGACAGCAGCGCAAGGATGCTGTGCAACCCTTCTGGGAACATGCAGCTCACCACAGCCCTTTCTGAAAAGATGTCTTGGAGTTTGGTTTGCAGCCCAAGGATGGGGTGAAGGTCTCGGTTTTTCACGGCATTCGGATGATTAAGGGATGTACAACGCTTTCTCAGACTGAAGCTTGCTGAGCTTGAGCCCTTACATCTGAGAGTACCCGGATGGTGCCTCATGGGCAGGGAAGCCCCTTGCGCTGCCAGCAATCGGGCACTCCGGCCTGAGAAGCTTTAAGACATTGCGCTTCAGAGGGTTAGGGTTGAGGGTTTAGGGTTTAGGGGTGGGGTTTGGGGTGCGAGGCTGTGGGTGTCGGACTTCGTGTTCAACAAATGTGCTCCTGCCAGCAGACCTGCCCTCAAAGTCCATAAGCTGTTGTTTTTCACAGAAAGATATAACGAACTTGCTGCAACTCGCCCAAGCGTCCGTGCACCGAACCACTTATGCTCAACATTGCCAATGCTACTCTTTACTTAAGAGCACCCCCAACAAAATACAAGATAATTATCCCCAAACATGACTTTCTAAGGAGGAATATTTGCCATTGTGGAGGGGGGGGGTTCTTAGACAACTAGTACAATATGCAGTGGGATGTCCCCCCTTATACTAACATTCCGCAATAGGGATTATATTGGGGGGGTTACTATAATCCCGATTAAGGACTGTTAGTATAAGGGGGAACATCATACTATAGGGGCCTGAAATTAAAATAGGGTTTTGGGAGGTTATTCTAGTATAATCATAAAGGTACCATAAAGGCATGCGAGCAGTACGTAACTATTCCAACCCCTATCTTACGGGTGCCCCCCAAGGTTTCTAGCCCCGGGACAAGCCACAGGCATGGACCGTGCCTCATCGGCACTGAGGCTCGAGTTGCCTCAGTTCTAAGGGCGGTTACATGGTCCCTTAGCATGGGCTCTTAGAAGGGGATCCCTTCTATATCCCGTTGACACCCGATACAAATGAAGGGCCAATACATCAGATGGGCCAAGAAAGGTTAACCTTTCAACTATGGTGAAAGTATATGTGCCTCAAAAGGTTAAAGGTCACCTACTCAGCTAGTAAGGCTTCATGGCCTGCCAGAGGGGCTGGGTTGGGAGTGATGTTTTGAGTGGTTCGCGGAATTGGGATCATGCTCAAAACCCCCCGAGGTTGCAGAGTGTAGGGTTTTAAAAGGGCGCGTGGCCTTCCCAAGGGCTCGGGGGGGGGGGGGGGGGGGGGGGGGGGGCGGGGTGCTGGACTTCCGCATTGTAGAAAAAGTCGTACAGGGCATACGAGATCCCCAGAGCCTTAAACCCTATACTAAACCCGAGCAAAAAAGTGAGCTGATGATATTCGAACGTTTAGCAGACGGGCGCGGGTCAGCAGCAGATTCGTTGGGGTTGCATAACAGGCCTCAATCATGTTGCCACGCTTTTGCATTGTCTTTTTCGACATTTCTGGCTTGTTCCTCCTAGAATCGGCATGGCCCGCCCGAACCGTTTCTTTGATGGTTTTGTGTGCCGTCGTCTATGCGCATGCAACTCAAGCATTCTACATTGTACAGTGTACTCTCCGCTTTATTGCCCAGACAGCATCCATGCCCGCAGGACAAGAACGTCCGTGTTTCCAGCGCGTCCATTACCAGAGCATCGATCCATGCCCGCACGAAAATAAGAACGTCCGTGACCAGTGCGCCCACTGCCCAGAGCATCCACATATGCCTGACCAGAACTTTTAGAAGCCGACATGCGCATCAAGATTGGCGCCTCTCCTTCGACACGGCATCGCACTGGACAAGATGCGACAAGGAAAGCATTAGGGCGTTGGGCAAGGGATTCAGCATTCCGAATGACCTCTCAAAGAAGCTTGACCCTAAACTCATCTACCAAGTCTATTGCACAACATATACCCGCAACCCTCTCGGTCTACCTTCCTCCGGCAATCTCGCTTTCCATTCTTGTTGTAGCTTCTAAGCTTCCCAAACCCTAAGCCCTAAACCCTAAACCCTAAGGCCCTAAACCCTAAACCCTAAACCTTAGTCCAGCAAAGCTGCGGCTCAGCACCCCATCTTGGCTGGGGCTGGAGTTTGCAGAATCTGCCCTGCCAGTGCAGGTTGTTCTTGAAATTTGAGCTTTTGGGGAAACCGTGAACCTTCAGGAAAACTTGATTGAACACTCTGATCTCTGAACCCAATTCGAGTGTAAACTCACCTCAGCTACTGGTAGGCCTTTGAGGTCGTGATGTCTCCCTCATCCGTAATTATGGCTTCTGCCCCCACCCACCTGTTGCGGCGCAACATTTGGGTGGTGAGATTGCGCAAGTGAGATGTGATGTGTGATAAGGCAGAGAGCATTGAGGGTAAAGCGCTAGCAGCTAGCATGCCTGCAAGATGTGTGTGAACGGGGCAGCTGCAAAACCCTGGTGCACCCATTGAGTCCTCCAGCTGACTCGGGATCTGGGAACAACTCTTTAACAACTCTTTGGGTTCTACGGCGACCCGATGGTCTAGCCCTGTGGAAGATTCTCTCGAAAGAAAGTCTGTACATGCTTTCCCTTTTGCAGCTCCCTTGCCCCTGAGCCCTCAATCTCCTGCCTCGGCATTGTGAAGACGCCCGCGCCTTGTGATGCTCAACGGATTGAGACTGTGGTTCCAGTTGCGGTATAAGGTGGAGGGGCTCAGGATTTCAGGGTTTCATTCTCATGGTTGAAGCATCAGCCCTCGATTGTGCTTCCAAGACTGGTAGTTAGTTGAAGGAGTCCATTTCTGTGGGTCGAATCTCAACCAGCAGCTATACTCGAGCACAACGGTTCTTGTGTTACTTCGTCTGCGTGTGCGTTCAGGCCGCTCAAGCTTCAACCTTTCGGATCCTTAAACTGTGACCCTTGTAAGCCACCTTCCCAAACTGCAGGGCTTTCTGGGGTTTGTAAGGGTTTCGCCACGGATCCTCGAATAGATCCTGCAAAGCACAGCTTCCTAACCCCCCTACGAACTTGCTGGTGCGAAAAAGCAGCCACCTGAACACGTGCCACATATCCTGGTGCACCTTGTACCCTCATGGAATCCACTGCAGTCGCGCCGCGGCATCCTCTTGAAATGCAGTGACCCCATCCAAGTCCTACCTTCCCCTTAAGTGCAGCCCCGTTTCGAAACGCGGGGCCCACCATAAGATGGACAAGCCCCAGGGCGATAGGGATTAGGGTTTATAGCTTATAGGGTTTAGGGGGTCCCATGTACTCTTGCAGCGCATGGACCATGCCCAAAACCCCAAACACCAGACCCTCTCAATGGGCCCCAGACTTGCCACCATCAACCCTGTAACGTGCAAACGCCCAAAAACACGTTAAAAGCTTTAAGAGTCGCAAAAAGTCCCCCAAAGCATCAAAAGCCGTTCCTAAAGCCCAGCACTCTAGGTCCCGGGGTCAGGACCTGACGATGTTGGACTGGCAGGTGGCGATGCCTGGCAGGGCGCTGGCTCCCGGACTTGGAGTTTAGGGTTTTGGGTTTAGGGTTCAGGGTTCAGGGTTCAGGGTTCAGGGTTTAGGGTTTAGGGTTTAGGAAAGGAGAATAACTCCCGTTTTCAGGCCTCCGCTGAATATTTGTAAACTTGAGCGCCAAAGGCAAAGGAAAACAGCCCCCAAAACACTCATGAAGTCAATATAATTCCAGAACCCCTATACTTGCGCGCAAGTAAGCGAATTGTGCCTGCGAACATGGGAATGAAGAAAGAATACTGACGAAAGAATTTTGCAACTTCACTTTCCTATCGCACAAGACTACAGAACATGCTGTGATTGATTCGTCCGTTTCCCTTCCTTCACTCATAATATGACTGTAGCGTTCTGGCTGTTCAATTCGTGACTCAAAAACGATGGACTCACCATTCCTTGTCTTGATTGAGTGTGCGTGCTTTCACTTTGTTCTCAAATTCCCAAACAAGTAAGCTGAACGATGTGAATCCAGAATCCCTGAAAAACCCGAGCAACAAGAAGTTAGCTTAGTATTGAGGCCTTTGTCCCTTCAATATTGAATCTGGCCTTTCGCACCCAGCTCTTTCTAACGGTTGCACATGATTTCCTCTTCCAAACTCAAAGGGCAAAAGTAATCAGCGCCAAGAATCGAATAATATTTCCATAATGGGAGGGGCCTAAGAAGACTTTTCTAAAATGCGCCGTCTATCTTCTTATGAGTATTATATCCCTAACAAAAGCCCCATATAGTAAATGAGTCCATTTCCCGATCACCAGATGCCGCGAAACAGTCCCGATGTGGGCCTTTGACTCCTAAGCCTCGCTCCTGAAGCCTGAAGGTAGGGGTTTAGGGTTTAGGGTCAAAGGTTTAGGGTTTAGGGTTTCCTAGGTCAATCCCAAATTTGGCTTCCCTGAGGTTTGGGGTGTAGGGGCTGCTGCTTCAAAACCTCCATCCGACACGAGCCCCAAGCCCGGTTTCGGCTGGTTCCGAAGCATGTCTCTGAGCCGCGGTCTGTCACAGGATGAAGTGAGATTCGGTGTCTGAAAGAACAAAAGATGTACAACACACCCCCTCAAAACAGCTCTCAAAGTTTGTTTTTGTTCAGTTTGGCCGTTTGGCCCTTTCGAATCTTGAAAACCCGCAGAAGCCTCCAAGCTCAACGTGTAGTTGTCAAGTCTGGTCCCTTCCTAACCTTGCATCCCCCTCCCTGCAGTCCCCAGTCTTCGAACCGTGAGGCATCAAGGCCGGGCCTTGCTTCGAAAGGCACTCAGCTGGGCCTTCGGCATACGAAAGTCTCCACACGAGTCTCACGAGTTTCGGGCTTTGGGGGGCTCAGGTTCACACAGGCCACCTATACAAGTCCCTAGAAGGTCCTGCTGGGCCCTGAGTTGCATGAAGCATGTGTGCCCCTAATCCCCAAGCGGCCGCTAGGAGAACTTGTCGAGCTTGCAGGCTCGGCGCTGTGGTTGGGTATCTTGAGCATGGACTTGGTTTCAAGTTTGCAGAGAAAGCGGGGGGGGGGGGGGGGGGGTTGATGCGTTGCACTTTGGGATGTGCCCACTGCCTTGCGTGCTATACTGCGAGATCACCCCCATGCACATACCAGATCGTGCCAACATACGCAACAGGCTCGGGGTGGGAAGGCGGGGTGTGAGTCCGACGTGAAAAGCTGCAGAATGCCTGAGAAACCGACGATGGCCTTTTCTGATTTCGCAGCCGCCAAGGGCAGCGTACGCTTTAGTTCATGAGAAGTCGTTCTGAGCTCTGAGTCTTGAACAAGAACGAAGGCCACAAGTGCGTGCATCTTGCTTGGTGGCTTCCTTGCGCATGCGACCCTGCGGGCTGCCTGTACTTCCGACGATGTGTTCAGCGCCCTTCGGACCCAAAAGCCCGCAAGGCTTCCGATGACGTGCATGTTGGCCCTGGCAGCACGTCGAGTGGAAGGGAATCTTAAACCCTAAACCCTAAACCCTAAACTTCTGTTTCTTGGGATGATGGGATGCTGGGGTGTGGGATGCTTCTTTGGGCCTTGCGCTTCTGTCTGGTCTCAGGGCTTAGCAAGCCCTATAAACCCTAAATGAAGCCCAATCCCAATCCCCAAAACAGCCACGCCCCCAAATTCTCTAAGACATAAACCCGAAAACCCTAACAAACCTCAACCCCAAACTATTAAAACTTTGAGTGTAAACCCTAAACAACACCACAGGGGGAACGCCAGGGCGGGTAGACAAATTTTGAAGCCAGCTACGTCCACACTCCGGGGCGCAACACTGTCCGAGCCCCGAAGACCCCCAAAACCCCGAACACATCCGAGCACCCGCTCTGCCAAGAACATGCAACTCCACACGCAAAACCCTGGGTCATTCACCGCTTGGAAGCTAGCTGAGAATGATTAAACATTGCTTCATGCCCTGAGTTCAATCAAAAAGCTGGGCACTTGGGCACTTGTCTCTTAGGCACACCTGCCCGGCACTGCCCGGGCCTGACAACTGTGCCGGCGAGGATTGCAGCAGTGGGAAACGCAAAGGCTCCAGGAAAGACCAGGAAATGCCCGACAGCAGCAAACTCACGCCCAACTAGCGCAACCAGAAGACAGTGAATCAAACAAGGAAGCTGTATGTAGAGCCTATGGGGTTTCTCTCGTGCTTTCGAGCCGCGGCGTGTGCGTCGGGCGGTGCAGGCTGATGATCGGAGTGGGCATTCCAGTCGGAGAAAGGGTTTCAGGATGGCTGAGGGAATTTGGGCGTCAGAGATTTCCGAGTTTTGGGCGTCTTGCTTGGAGTTCGAGCATGGTGCGGGCCGCGGGCCCAAAGTACTACATCAAGGACTCGAGGGTGCAGGTGTGCAAGGTTTTGGTTGTACGACAACGACACAATCATACGATAATTCGCACCCACTTAAGCACACGGATCGAACGAGAAGGGCTAAGTAAACCCTGGCAAGATCTCCAAACTGGTGACTGGTGATGAAAGGAGAACTTTGCAGGCGCGGTGCAAACACCGCCATTTATGTGTGAGGTAGCAAAACTTGCACTTCTGCTGAGAAGTTACTGCTGCAACGGAAAGGTATGTGCTGGGAATGCTATTTCGAGTCGTCTTGGATCCCCCTCCAGTATATCACCAGAAGCCCAAGAACATCTGCGAGATTGATAACTCGTAACATACGGATTGGGATGTCCCCCCTTATACTAACAGTCCTTCAGAGGGATTTTAGTACCCCTATTGTAATCCCCACTAAGCACTTTTAGTATAAGGGGGAACATCCCAACACATGGACTGTGTACAGACACAATCCACAAACAGTGGTTAGGCTGCGATCGATCCAAGACTGAGCAAAGACTCTCCCTAAACCCCGAACCCTAAACACGAAACCCTAAACCCTGCACCCTGAACCCTAAACCCTTAACCCTAAACCCTACTGTAAACCCAAAACCCTAAGCCCCAAGGTTTAAGGTCCCACGGGCACTTTGCATGCCGCCACAATCGATCACAACTTGTTCGGGCCAAGCGCGTGCCTGTGGGCACCGAAGACCTTCTCCAGAATTGTGTTAGGGTTTAGGGTTATCCTCCTTTCCCAGCCGGTTTTCCTAGTAGCTGAGTACCCTGAGCCAAAAAATGTTAACCTTCCAAATATGGTAGGCTTATATATACCCCAAAAGGTTAAAGGCCACCTGCTCAACTACGAAGTTTTGGGGGTTCAAGACTGCAGTGCAACAGATGGAGTTGTTTCCGCGCAGCCGCCATGATTGACAACTCCTCGGCCCAGATTACGGGCAAAGAAGACGCGCTCAGAAAGCTGCACTGCCACGGGGTGAGACGGAACTTACTGTTGGTTAGCAGGAAATCAGGGAATGAGGGGCATGAGGTACCCTATACAATCCCTTAATAAAGGGTATATATAGGGATGTAGGGTACCTCATTCCCTCAGCCCCTACCAACCAACAGTAAGAGAGCACACTCCGCCACGAACGATGTCCCGCCCTGCCATTGGCAGGAGGGCTCCAGTGCCCCAAAACCCTAAAAAGCTCACTTCTCCAATAACCAAGAAGTACTCCTACTAAACAAGGAATCCCAAAAAAGTTCAATCATTGGCTAAGGAAGAAAAAGGTGACCAAAGACCTCAACCCCTCAAGCCTGGAACCTCCAAAACCCCTACCCCGAAAAATCGCATGCACCTACAATCACCTAGAGGTGGAGTACGCCTCTAGGACCTTCTAGAGTTTATAGGATGTATGGAGTTTAGGGCTGTAAGTGTCGGGTCCCCTTCCCTTTTGGGAGCGAGAGTTCGTGGTTTGGCGGCGCAGACCCTGCGAGCAGGTTCTGCAAATGTGCTGAGCGGAGGAATTGAGGCCCGGTTTACCGGATTTGCCCTGCCCAACATATCCACACCCAACACTTTCAGCACTAATTCAGAGGCACAGCCCGTCTAACTAGCTTTCCGGCGTGAATGCCTCGCATCTTTCAACTGCCGCCCGGAGCTTCCTCTGAGTAAACCAAGCTTCCTCGGCCCATCTTTAGCCAGGTGCATCAGAGATCGACAAGCCTCCGCATCACCCATCCACCCCAAGCATCGACTTCTGCAAGATTGAGCTGAGATGATCAGCCATTTTCGCCTGCGCAGAGGGCTAAAAATGAGGACTGGGGGGTTGGTTTGGGCTTGCAGCTTCCCTAAACAGACCCTAACACCCCGTGTGGCTTTAGAATGGCTCGTTTGGCGCTCCATGTGAAGGTGCTGTCGTTACCATGATGTCATCTACGCCTATCATGGCGCCTGCAGGAGTGCTTATGCGGCTGCCACTCTTCGAGTGCAAGCTTCAGATACAGGATCACGAGTCTCCTGATGCCGTTACGGTGAGAAACTGTGTGGGGTTGATGAAACTCCGCACGTCCACGGTATCACCTCTAGTTCTTAATTTAATTCTTGTGTCTTGCTATCATATGACGTCGCTGTGCACGCGCTCCATGAGCTCCTTGGGCGCCATGATGGGGATTTCTGATAAGCCATATGAGCCCCGACTCGCCAAAAAAAACCCGAAACCCCCTCCCAAACGGTGCAAACAGTGCAGAATAACAGAAAAATGCGCAAGCGGTGCAGGTTGATTTTCTCGACGCTGCTTGTGGTCACTCTGACATGTCCCGCATTTCTGGAACTTTTTGACTTCCCCAGAAGCTTTCTCGCAGGCGATTCTCGCCCATTTCGGCTTCTTTCTCGAATTCCAACGTGACCTGATTCGGCGCGGCCATTTCCCTGGAATGATCTCGACTTTTTCGAAACCAATTGCTTTGGAGAGCCTGGATCGCGCAAATGCGGGCCTTTGGGTTGAATGTCAACATTCTCCGCAAAATGTCCATGGCCTCGGCCGCAACTCCGGGGAAGTGCAAACCCTTGCCTTCACGCGCTGCGAAGGAACGAATGTACCTCTTTGCATCTTCCCCCAGCTGCTCAATGTCCGCCGGCTCCGGGGGTTCCCAGGAGGTCAAAGATCATGTTAAGCGCGTCACGCTGTTTGAGTAAGTCGTCTGGCGGCATTGAAAACTCGCGTCTCTGATCAGGAGACAGCGGGATGCATAAGGACCCGAGAAACAACGGTCCCCGATCCTGAACTTGTATGCCCTGCCTCGTGCCCAGGGGCTCGGCAAAGATGCAGCCGACTGACCACATGTCAATGGCCTGTGTCGAGTGCCTTTGGAGTAAGATCAACTCCGGGGCTCTCCAAAACCTTGTCACCACATGGTCTGTGAGGTCAATCCTCAAACGATGGCCGAAGTCGCAGATCTTGATCGACCAGTTTTTGCGGGCATCCTGTCCATGCTGGTTGAAGAGGCAGTTGGCCGGCTTCAGATCGCGGCGCCAAACCCCTGCCGAGTGAAGGTACTTGAGTCCGCAAAGCAGGGTGTGCAGCAGCTTCTTGATGCGGTCAATACCCATCACCATGCAAACATCATCAAAAGTGTCGACGACGTCGCAGATCTTCACAATGTGCTGACGGCGCAGTTGCGCAAGGATTGCGACCTCGCGGAGAGCTCGCTTGCAGTCCTCGCGGCTCCTCTTGATGGCCACGAGGGTAGGCTTCTTGTGGATGAGCCGTTCCCCCTTGCGAACAGTGCCAGATGCGCCTGCACCGAGGAGCTCGAGCACCCTGTACTTGCCTGGGATCAGCCAACCAGCCTCGGGCTCCGGCCCCGCAGGCACCTGCTCCTCAATCTCGTGGCGGGAGTTTTCGCTTTGAGTGGCCACAGCCGCAGAGAGCTCCTGATGCCCCAACTTGTCGCACAGGTCGTTGATCCTGTCCCCCTGTTGCCTCAACTCCTTGATGAGGCGGCCTTGCGTCTCCGACAACTCATTCCGCAAGTCTTTCGCCGGCTGCCTGCGGTCTGTATTTGTGAAACAGCCCCGGCGCGAACCCTTCTTCCTGGGTTTCTGGCTGATCAAATCGGATGGGACGCAGCCCCAATGGCGAACTGACCAGAGTCGTGTTTTCACCAGCAGCGGCCCGGCCACCGCCTCGAAATCCTGCGGGTAAAGTTGCATGAGCTGCTGCGTCTGGATGATGCGTTGTGCCTTTAGCGACAGAAAAGATCGCCAAATAACTTCGTCTTCCCTCGCCGGCCTGGCGTCGCAACCTCCGTCGACGAAGGTCAACCTACCGCTCGGGCACGAGCCAGCGGCGGCAAAGCCCCTCGCAGGTTGGTGGAGTATCTTGCTGACCGTCACTGCCGGCCCAGCTGCATGGATGCTGGGCATCTGCGGGACAGGGCCAGTGGCAATCTGCCAAGAGGCGGAAGGATTTTTGGGCATTCCCCAAGTGCGGACCATCAGCAGCCACAGGAGACCCCATCCGCGGTGTTGCAGTGTTCCGAGACGCCAGGCGAGGACGTCAAGGATATTCAGAGGTTCATCACGTTGATCCGCAAAGCAGATGGCAAACTCCGGCGGAACCAAGATTTCAAGAAGACGAGAGATGAGAAGCTGTACCAGCAGCAGCCACGTCTATTGGTGGTCTCCGTTACAGGTTCGCATTTGCCCTGTCTTCGTTTGGCCACTCGGTCACTTCTCTTATTCTCGCGGATCCTGTTGGGGCCCCTTCAGCCTCCCCATCAGCTGCCTCCCTGCTCTGGAAGCTGTCAGGATCCTCAGTCACAGCTCCTGTTGGGTCGAACATCTGTCCCATTGCTGACTGCCCCCACCCTTTCCTTGGCGCCATGAAAGGTCGTCAAGGGCCTCTAGTTGAGCAGTGTCCTGCCCGCGGCTTTCTTTACAGCCTTCTGCACCAGCCCTTTCACCTGCCCTCCCGTCAAGGAAGGTTGCGCTAGGCCTTTGTCGCAGCTCCTCGTCGAGTTGAGCAGTGTCCTGTCTACAACCTTCTCCATAAGCTTGTCAGTGGGACATGTGTGAGTCATACTCTTCTCCCTGCCTTTGGTGGCTCCTCCTCAGTTCTCGGACCTTGTTTCCTCATCTCTGCAATGGCACCTTTCCTTTTGGCTGCCTCATGGATTTTGCGCTCTTGGCTTTCTGCTTGGGAAGTGAACAGCTTGCTGAGTCAAGCAGCGTCCTGCCCGCAACCTCCGCCATGTGCTGCGGCCGTCATGCTTGTGTGGCACGCATAAGTTGCGTCCTCCAGTTTGCTGTTACGGGCCCCGTCCCACGCTTGATGCGTCGTTCCAGAGCAAGCTCAACGTGTCCAAGTACAGCCTGACACTTCTGCCTGTGCAAATTGCCATCGCTCTGTCCCAGCTCCCCGCAGGGTCGAGCATTTGTCCTCCCTGACAACACCATTTCTCAGGCTTGCTACCGTTCTTCAGTCCCCTGTCAAGGCGCCGCGTTTGGCTGTAGGCCATCCCTTGAGCGCCAAGGCCCAAGTCGCTTCCTTTGACTGCCGCGCTCTCAATCCTGTTCCCCGTCATAGCATCAACCCTGCTGGCTCTGTGGGAATTTCGATCGTTCCACTGCCTTGGCTCGTTCATGCCGCTCTATTACATCGGTTCTAGTCTCGATGCTCCTCCTTTCTGGGACAGGTTTTGCTACGGGCCTTGCCTTGTCCTTCCTCGCTCTGCAGACTGCAGCTTTGCTTGGAGCCATAGCTTGGGCTCTCAAGCTACGTGGCGGTCACACCAACGCCGATACGCTTGCGCGGGCGACTCGCCTTGGTTGGCAGACATTGCTCTTTGATTCTTGCGTTTCTCCGCTATGCCCTTCCCTCCTCTCTGGCAGGGGAGTCAATGGATTTCAGTCCCCGCCCTCGGTCATCTGGGCCGTCACCGACACTTGGCCCCATCCATCCCGCCCTGCGACGGGGCTGTTGGTTCTAGAGGTCTAGATCCCTGTCGCAGCTCAGACCTGTCAGCTGAGCACCTTGTCCTTATGGTCGGTCTTCTGGTTCCGCCCCGGTGAAGCAGGACTTCGCGGCGCTTGACATCGATATCAGAGCTGCCTTCTACTCTCTCATCCGAGATGCTGAGGCTTGCAGAGGCCTCACATTCCGACCACCTCCATAAGATTACCGCTGACCTTATGCACGGTACTTCTTTCGGGTTGATCCCCACGTGCAGCTCACGGCAACCTACGCGCCCAGGCGACCCCACGGCCGATATCCTTCTTGGACTCGGCTTCAGCGCCTACTTGACCTCCGCCGGCAAGGCCCTTGATTCAAAAAGGCTTGGTTTCCGGGCTCCCACGCTTCATGGGCCACCTCTCCTTGCAGTTGAAGAGCCGAGTTTTGCGCCCAAAACCTATCGCCTCTACCAGGCGCCCAAAACCTACTACCACCTATCGCCTGAACCAGGCGCCACCCAAAACTTATCGCCTCTAACAGGCGTCAACCAAACTATTGCCTAGAGAGTTTAGGGTAATTTAATTTAGGGTTTAGGCTATTAGGGTTTAGGGTTTAGCTGTACACTTCGCGCCTGCGATGTCCTCGGGCCCGCCAAACATCCTCAGCAGATGGCGGTTCGGGGTTCTTCAGAAAGGCTTGGCAAGTTGGCACTCAAGGGGCACCTACATGATCTGAAGTCCGAAAACGCACAAGAAACCTCTACTTGCAGACGAAGCTCGGCCCAGCCCAGTCTCGAGAGGAACACATTCCAAGGCAGGATTTAAAGACTTTGGAGGGTTTGTTTGGATTAGGGTGGTTCTCTTGCTCTCCCATGCATGTATGGTGCCTTGAGCCTCATATGGAATAAAAATGTAAAATTTAACCCAACAATGGCAAAGTTCCTCACTTGGGCTGATGATCTTCTTTACCCCTGTCAAGGGAATGAGCCTTCAGCCCTAGTTGACGATACCCTCCACACTGCTCTGCTTCTGGCTGACCATGCTGCCAGTTTTGGCATGGAGTTTGGGTACGGCGTCACGAAGACTGCTGCGCTCTTCGCCCTCCATCCACGACACCATCTTGCCAAGTGCTGCTGGAGGGCGGCGCTGTCCGCAGTCCTCCTGCCTATTGCGGAGGTCTACGAGCATCTTGGAGGTATCATCACGGCCGACAATCACCTCGCGCCAGAGGTCCAGTGTAGGGCCTCCTGGCCCGTGCGCTAAAATTTTGCGCAGCAATTTTTTTCTTTCAGTCTGAGTTCCCCCCTGGTACGCGGCTTACCACGCTGCCTTTGAGGTTCTGGCACAGGCTGCTACAGCCTTGGCTCCAGCTGGAACATGAGGCCCGACCCAAGGCCTCTTGGCTAATGTTGGTATGTTTTGAGGGTTTACGGCTTGTCCCACAGCAAATCACCGCTGGTCGATCTGCTCCACGCTCACGCTGAATCCTCTGAGTCAGGGCGGTGGGTCAAAGCCTGCAAGGATGCCATCAAGGCCTGTAAGCGGCAAACCCCTTTGGCTGCGACTGCAGCCGCGTTATGAGCCAGCCGCAAGACTGGGGACCTCGCCGCGCAGCAGGCCTGCCATGCGTGCGCCTGCATTTTCTGCGAAGCTTCTTTTGTGTCCTTCCAAAAGCTCGCTGTCCATCAGACTAGACGGCATGGCCTCTTCGCGCCATCAAGGCTCTATGCAATGGGCCCACATGTCTGTGTTGCTTGAGGTACTTCCACACCGCCGATAGGGTCAAACACCATCTCCGCACTGCCCACCAGTGCCTTTGGCGAATTGCGCACCTGCTTCGCCCAGACGAAGCCAAAGTGCAGGAGCTGCAGGACCGGAGAACAGTGGCAGGCCTACAGCACCACTCGTCCTTGGTTGCAGGCTTTGGGACCTCCTCAGCCCACGTGGGCAGAAGTCGACGCGGCAGCCGGAGAGGACATCACCCTAGGTTCTCTCCAACGCAGATACCGACCCCCCACCTCAATTCTGTTCCAGTACATCAGGGCCGGTGAGGGGGAAAGGGTAAAAGAGAGGCCCCGGCCTGCCAACTGCCGGAGCTACTGCCGCCGTACTTGCCACCCTCAGACCCGGGCCTCCTGATATCCGTCGCACAGAATTTCGGCTGCAGATCCCACTGCTCCTCAGTCTGCTCGAGGATTCCACATGCCCCTTCTGCGTCATTGCCCTTGCGCCTCCATCTCAGCCCTTGACTTCCGCTCAAGACTTGTTGCCCTGGTCGGCCATATACTTGTCTTCTGTCAACATCACAGCGTTTTTTTTGTCCTTCGCGCACTGGCAATCACTTGAACATAAGGGATGGTTTCACCGTTTTTGAATTCAGCACGAATTTTGGGCAACGTCCCTTAGCAGGACTTGGATTGCCGAGCAGAACAGAACAGAACAGAATGTTTTTCACGTCGTGCCCGATCTCCTCAAGCAGATCCTGCCAACACTGGGCGCACTTCTGCCTTTCGCGGCTTCGGCGGCTGCTCTTCGTCTGAGCTGCTGCACCTCGCCCTCTTTCGGCTACACATGGCACCGTTGGTTTTCCCAGCGGTGGGTTTCAGGGTTTAGGGTTCAAGAATTGTATTAATGAAGGGCTTTGTGCCAAGGATTTCCGGCTCCAGGACGTGGATGAAGTTCGAAGGACCAATGCTTGTATCATCTTCACAGATTCCTGTCGGGATGAGCTAGGCTGGGCAGTAAGATCGACCAGCAGGGGGAATGCGTGCAAACAGAGGGTACTTCTACTGTATGACTCTGTATATATATATATATACACATACATACAATATTTCATTCAGTACATGTATTTGTCAATTAATCGGGGTCTCCCATCTTGCGCCTGCGCTCCTCCCAGTACTTGGGGCATGTCTTGAAGCGCATCTAGCAGTTGCAACTTAAGATGCCTGTAACGAACTGCAGGAATGCCAAAAGCACTTGCAGAAGCCATCCTTGTCCGCGCCTGGCCCGCCGCAATGCCCAAACGAACCGAGCAATCTTTCTCAGCCTCGCCACCGGTTTGGGCTCAGATCCAGGAAGCGAGATTGAGGGCGTGACAGGAAACGTCTGTACGGTTAGTGGGCTTCCAATGAGACACTCGACAGGATGTGTGAGATCGTGACTCCCAACGACAGAGGAAAGTTCACCCTTGGATTCCTCAGTAAGCAACAAATAACTGTTTCTCACACCATGCAACCAGTAGAAGGCTTAAGATTTTGTTATAGCATTTCGGTGCCTCTAAACACTTTGACAGGAAGCCCATGAGCCACCAACATCGAATGTTCGATTCATGCAGCTGATTACCTCTTCATGCGCTGGCTCGCAGAAACAGATGCTAGTGGACAACATGAAGGGCCTTAGGAAAGGACGCAAAAACGTCGAAGCGCGAGGCCAATCGTCTGTATGTTGACGTAGCCGTCAAACAGAATTTCAACAACCCAAGTCTTGAACCCAAACTTAACCTAGTGTCCTGCTGCGACCTGTAGCTTGCAGCAAACAAAACAAACTCTTCACCCAGCCCGCTCCTCATGGTCGCCCTCGGCACGTGCTGCTTCTATGGCCTGACACAGATGGCGCACTCCCGAAGCTCGCACTCTGCTTAGGCTTCGCCTTTGGGGCCTCCAGGGGTCCAGGACCCTACAGGGCTAGCTCGGCGTTCTAGACAAGTGCCGCCCTCGCACAGCCTGGGTGAAATAGTCGATGCTCTGCTCGCTCTGGCCTGGAACCAGAGGAGACTGCCATCAAACCCTACAGCCACAAGTCCCACACTCCCCAACCCCAAGCCCTCCAAATTCCTAAACAATCTCAAGCCCAAAAAACAAGGTCCCAGGCGCATGCTAATAGCATATAGTATACTGTTGCGTCTACTCTTCCAGCCGCGAACGGCAGGAACAGTAGATGCAACAGTATACTATGCGATAAGCAACGCGAGTATTCAGTGCGCTCGTACGAATGAGTGAATGAGTGAATGAGTGAGTGAGGGAGTGAGCGAGTCGACCAGCACTCCCCCTGCAGACGGATGTGTCGGTTGAGCTTGCAATGGTGCACGGGTTGCACTTGTGAACCAGCTGGTGAAGACGATTGCGTCCCTCTTTGAAGTTCAGGCCATCAAAGAACCGATCGCCAACGTTGAGTTGCTGACTGCAGGTCCGGTGCACGCGAAGCGCGTTACATCACAGTTGAGGGCGGCCTGGAAAAATGGTTGTATCTATGATGCCGCTGGCTGCGTGCTTGGCTGGATTTGCTGAAGGATGCTACAGGCACCGATGACATTCCTATTGAAGCTTCACATACACGCCCTAGTGCCGCAGCAAAGTCTGCTCCTCATGAGGTGTTCTTTTATTCGTGTTGAGATGTCTCTCGCATCTGCCTGTCTGCAGTAGCTCGATCTTTCCTGAACTCTGACACACGGGGGGGCGACGGCGCTTGCGGAGCCCCCCTGGAATGTTGAACCTGGCTGGAACGCAACCACCTCCAGCCCCAAAACGAAGCAGCTTCTACCAGAAGGACGTAGGTATGCAACAGATCGGCCTGCAACTCGAAAAGTCAACTTGCAAGGGTTGAATGCGCCGCCCTCTGCCTAAGCTTTGGTGGCCGTCCACCATGAGTCAACCCCACAATACAACTACCAAATCTGTAGGCCAAGTGCGGAGAGAGCAGAAATGCTCCCACCAACGTCACAACAAGTCATGTAGTACGCAACACCAACATGCCCAATGCCAGATCAACAAGCCGTGCTGAGCGAACACAGAACATCCACACGCTGAGGGCCCAAGAAAAACCCTTTAACCAAAGCAGCACGCACACTCAACCAGGTCTCAATGATGTCACAACAAGCAAACTAATAATTTAGCTACCGCAGCAGAGCCAGTGTACGGGACCAGCATGCCCAGTGCAAAGGGAGCCAAAAAAAACACGCCCAAATTGCTTGAAGATAGCCCCCAGCCCAGCAACCTCACACAATGCAATGTCGCAAGCACAGCCGGCATGCGAGATCAACAAGCCAAGTCCAACAAAACAACACACAAAGGGCCACATACGACGATGGTCAATGTAGCGCAATGTATCTTTGTAGAACACGACGAAAATTCCAGACCTGCATGTCAGTGCCGACGGAAACTCCAAACACAGGCCGGCAGGTACTATAAATAAAGCCAAGGGCCAATACTTCAGAACCCTTTCAAAGAAGGTCAGGGACCGCATTAAGGGACCATGTAACTACCCTTACGGACAACGAGACCCGATGTTCCCCATTCCGAGATCAGAACCATGCCAGGGCTTAGACTTTGGGGGGCCCTGGGATGTGAGGACTGAACCCGAACTAAACGACCACCCGACAACTCCCCTGCCTTGCTGGCTGGCCAGGATGCCGAGCTTCTTCAACGCGGCAGCCTGGCGCAACGCCACGACGCCACGGCTCTAGACTTGGCCAAAAGGGGGATGAGTACAGAAATCAACGCCATGGGGTCATGGGGGGTTCTCGAGGACTTGGGCTCGCAAGTTCTGCGGGGCTGTGGGCTGTCGTCGTGCAACCTTTGAAGGATTTGGTGACCAGGGTTTCATGAATGAGTGAAGAAAGCGCTGGTTTCACCTAGGTCCATGCTTGATTCTGGCCTGCTTTTGGCAGCACGAAGGCTCAGTGCTCAGGGTTAGCTGCTAGCTCCTGTTTGTGACAACCCCGAAAAGTCTGAGCCCCAAATCGCAGGCTTCAGGGCTTCGCGTACTGACACTCGACCGACTGACACGCTGCTCTTGCATCACCCTCACGACACCTGCACCCTGCACCCGCAAGTCTTGGAGGTAGCGGCCTGGTTCTTGGTCTGCTTCAGTGTTCCACAAAGGTCCACGTAGCGCTCGACCAGGACTTTCATCTTGGCGCGCGTGACACTCTGTGCGGCACTTGCAAAATCTGTCTGTGCCATACATGAGAAAAAGATTCTCCAATTTTTTCCACCGTTCCAGGCTCGACTTCCAGGCTGTCAATTGCCACGTAATTTGTAGACATAAGAAGCACTTCTTGAAACTTCTAACTCAAGATTTCACCGCGTTACATAATCCTTGGGCTTCCGGACAACGGCCAAAATCTACGGACTTGCCAAGATGTCAGCCTTCTCCGGGTCAGAGTCGTAGATGCCAGCGCTGAAGCTTAAACTGCCGATCGCCTTAGAATCACAAAGAAATGCAAAACCCTAAGCCCCAAGCCCAAGACCCTAGACCCTAAACCCTAGCTCAGTCCACCAAAGCTCCCCAAGGAGACGTTCGATTTTGCGATGGTGGCGACTCGGCCCCTACATGACTACACAAGACCTTACTGGTTCTTCTTAGTTGCTAAGTTCATAAGCCCCCCAAAAGTGTACACTTTCAGTTCTATAGGGGATTCCAGTATCACAAAAAGTGTAAAGTGCGCTCACTCAGCTACTCAGTTTTAGTAGGGAATGACGTACCCGATAATATAATACGTGAAAGGGGGGATATATAGGGTACCTGATTCCTGATTCCCTCATTCCCTACTAAGAACCAGGGGAAACTGCGTGCCCGACGGGCTGAACCGGTGACCGGGATCTTAGACGCAACCCCAGACCTGTTTAACAGCATGCTCCCCCAATCTGCGATAGCTTGGCTCAATGCTAAGGCTTTGAAAAAATCGATGCCGACGGAGCGATGCGAGTTAACGCTCCCTCCCCCGCCCCTTGAAGCTTGAACCTTAAACCCGACTACGCTTTGAAACAAGGAGCTAGGCTCTGCCCCTCCAAGCTGTGCAACTGCAGTGCGTAGCGCAGAGCATACCTGGAATTGATGGCCGCTGATTGCTTCTTGCCCCAACAGCACTATCAGTTGTATTGAGGGTACATTTAGGATTCAGGGCACAGCCCGAGGTAGTTGCTGGGTTCAATCGGATATTCCCATATTCGGCCCTGCACCCTCGACTTGACATGCTTCAACTCAACACGGAGAACAAGCTCTGGGGTCCCAGGCCAAGCATGCACTATACTCATGAAAAGCTATGAACCCCAAGCTGTCAGCATGTGGGGCACTGATGGTTCACTGTGGAAGCCTCCCTCTCGCCGAGGTTTGCGTACGCCAGCCTCGTTTCAAGGACTGTCCGGGAAATTTTATGCAGCTTCTAGGGCTCTTAGGATGCCACTCAAGGTTGGCGGGGGTCGTTTCGGCCCACAGCCCCGGGTCAATCAACACTCGATTCGCGAAGACATCCCTAGGGTTCATGTGCCAATTGAATTCAAAACTCTAGATTTGCTTCTGCTGTTGCCTGTGCTCATTTTCGGTAAACCTCTAACCCCCGCCAAGACTCTCTCGAAACCCTTCGCCCGACACCTGGCCCGACACTTGAGCTGCTGACCCCATGTTCAAATGCGCGACGAACTTGCCAATGCTGTCCGAGTTTTCTCGGTGCCTGTCGGTACAAGGGTTCTCTTCACTCGCATCTCAGATCCTGACATGCCACCATGTTCACACAGTCCGCTTCACGATATGATTAACATCAGGCGTTCCGAACGTTCTGAAGCCCTGAGCCCAACATCTTTGAAAACGCATCCTGAACCGTTGGTTCAATGTTTCAACCCTTCAAGGCACTCTGGTAACAAAAGACACTGCGAAGCTGCTAAAACGCACCTGTTGTGGTAGTAGATCGCCTTGCGAAGCAGATCAGGCCTGTTCAAAACAGCAATCGCCTCCGATTCAGCACTCAATGTCGCTAAAGCGCCAGAGCCCTAGCTCGAGAAGAACAGATGTTGAACATCCAAACAACTGAACCAAACACCGACTGCAACCCGTCCAAGCCCAAGCTGAAACTATCTATTAGCCGCTTATTCGCCACGTTGAACCGCTTGACAACGGCTCTCTCAAGGTTGCAAAGGCGTGAACAAATCTTTTGTTTTACCGCACTGCCGTCGATCGTTCGTTACGAACCTGGCACTTCGAACCTCCTCTGGACGCGTGTGCGCTCCAGAAAAATGCGCAACTCGTTCAGGCCTTGAGGTTCGTGCTGCAGTTGCAAAAGAGTATCGCAACTCGCGGCGAGCATGGTTGGAGTTCCCTCACAGATGAACGACAGTTCGTCTCTATTCCGCTGAGCTGACTCCGGACGTGACGGAAAACCATACCAGACGCGGGTTGAGGTGGACCCTCTATTTAAGATAAGGGAACCCCCCTATAATGGACCCCCAAATCATAGGATCCCTTATGATGAGGACCCCAATAAGGTATCCCTAACTTCGGAAACCCCCACATTTGAGTCTGCTGTTGGAGGGGAGCGGGGGGGCTGTCGTGTCCGATTTCGATGTTGAATGAACATCTCAACTTTCGGGGAGGGGTACAGGGTGTTCGAGTTCGACTGCTCATAGCACCTACCCCTAAACCCCCCTGTATGCTGCTGCTCCTGGCCTGATGGTGACTGGTGTAGGCGGAGGCCTCAGAGAAAGCCAGGTTCGCCACTGAGAAGCCCAAAGTTTGGGCTTCCTACACTCCTTGATGCTTCCCCAAGCTGCAGAAACCATCCAACCCAGTACCCTGAATCATTTTACGAATATAAGGGAACCCTTTGAGAAAGCCCCCAAATACTACGATTCCCTATAATAGTAAAGACCCCAAAAAGGTACCCCTGATATCGAGGTCCACGTTCTTTTGAAGTTGTAGAGGAGGGAGCGGGACGGGGCGGGGACCTGTGCGATAGCTCTGATGGGCTTTAGCTTGCTTCAAGCTTTGGGGACTATGAATTTAGGGTTTAGGGTTTAGGTTTAGGGTTTAGGATCTTCCAGAACTGCAGATTGTTTCTTTTGATGTGGTGGCTCAGTAGTTCAAGTTGCGTTTGCAAGTAGATCCGAGGTATCTCTGGCCATCATGTTCAATGCGCAAGCGCCCTGAATCGCTTTGTGGAAGTCGGTTCACTGCGGGCGGCATGGTTGCGAAAAAATGGGAGATCTGTCTTTTACCTGCTACTCATTTACTCCCATGGTGCAAGGTAAGGGGGGGAAACATCGACGCCTTCTAGCTCCGCGCCGTTCTGCTCAATGCAGACAGCTTCTTCACAGGCCCAAGCCTGTTTCAAAGCGATAGAGGCCAAATGCTGCACAAGACCATGAGATTCTGGCAACGCTCGAAGTCCTAGAGCTTCGTGGACCACACCCAAAAGCAGAACAATCATCTGAACACTACGGGTATAGATTCCGGGGGAGCATTCTAGGGGAGCTACGAGAAACTCTATGAGGAGGCCCAAGGTGCCCCAGTGACGCCAGCGCGGGTGAACGAGGCGCTGGGCCTTGGGCTTAGGGAGTTTAAGATGCGTCCTCCAACGCCTTGGCTTTGAGGTTCTGTGCTCTGCAGGACTTAAGACTTAGGGTTCAAGGCAAGCTGCACACGAAGGGGCCGAAAGGATGATGTTTTTGCTGAAGCACAGATCGCGGTCTCCCTGCTGAGCACCAGAGCCAGGAGACATGTGGGAGACGTGCGTCAGGGAGGCTTCTGTTGATGTTCTGTTTGATCACGGCTGGTCTTGCATGCTCGGGAGGTGTCACTGCGCCTACATGAAAAGCCACCCATTGTGCCATTCTCAGCTAATCAACTTGGAGTTCAACCCTCCCTCTATGCCAGAGCTGCTGACCGAAGTCACCGCAAAGACTGCAAAGACGCACAGCTACGCTGATCTCGCACAATCTACATAGAATCTACATCTTACTTACAGCTGCATGTCGATGCTACGCCCGAAGTGGGGGGCGAACGGAGGCGCAAGGACGAGCAAGCCAACGCCGCACTTTTGCGACTCATTGCAAGTGGTCACGAATCCCTTTTGCAGGGGCTTTGAAAAGGACAGCGTTCATTGTCGATGCTGCTGCCGCCATTTCCGGCTCCTTGTTTACTAAATTGCCCGATCGTCTCACTGCCAGGGGCTGTGCATTTGCTCGACAGGCAGGCACAGACAGACAAACCGATAGCGAGGCGGGCAGAGAGACAGTGTGAGTGAGTGCGTGCGTGTGTCTGGGTGCGGGTGCGGGTGCGGGTGCGGGTGTGTCCGTGAGAACCTTGACACTTTGACGGGCGAAGTTTCGGCCCAGGATGTGGAGTCGTTTGGCGGTGTTGTCAGTGCTGTCTCGTCCCGGTAAAGACATGGCAAGATTCCGCAACGTTTTCAAGCAGGAGCGTGATAAGCTTGACAAAGCTGCACTTTGGACTCTAAGCAGAAGTTCAGCCCAAAATCCGATTCGAACTCTGCTGTAGCTGAGGTCAGGTCTCTGGTTGGCGTTCTCGCCTTCTGTAGCTGCTTCACCTGCGCAGAGCGCGGATATGCCCTCATACCAAGTGCCGGCTGTGTAAGCCTCAAAGAGAAGGGACACGAATCGGCCAATTTTGAAACTAGTTGGCCGGGCAAACACACACACACACAATGCTAACTGCTGCTGTCTCCACGGAACCTGCGAACCCAAGTCTGCCCAAAGGCCAAACCCCAGTAATCCAACTCTTCAGGCTTGCTTCTAAGAATACACTGCGCAAGACCCAATCCTCGTCCGCTTCAGACTCGCTCAGTCCTAAACCCAAGAGCCTAGATCCCGTGCATCAGCCTTATCTTCACCCCAAACCACTCAAAGCCGACGGCCTTGGTAACCTCAAAACACGAAATCCAAACTCTGCAAAAAAAGATCGAAGCTGACCCGCAAACCCGTACACCGTCTGACCCCCAATCCACCTCAGCCCACAAACCCAGCAACATATATTCCTTGTAGAGCTCTTTGTGTCAAGCGTGTAGCACAATGTATAGCCTTTGTGGGCACCGCTGCCCAGAAGCTGGTAGTCCACCTCCGGCATCGCGGATTCAGGGTCTTGGGAGTTTCGGAGGGATTCGGTGCTTGGCTTCGAATTCTTCAGAGTTTCTCAGTGCTGAGAATCGGCTTCAGGCATCTAGAATCTAAGCGAACGGTGTTGGATACCTGTGGGGAGCTTCTTCTTTCTCTTTTACAAGTGCATGCTGGAAGGCGGTGCAAAACCCCGCAGATTGAACCTAGCGCTTGAAGTTTTTAAGCTTAGGTCTTAGGTCTGACTGTGGGCCCTAGCCATCCCGAGGAAACCTCTCAAACCTGTGCAGATGGTCGGGGAGAACAGCAGAACAAGAAGTCATTCAACGGGTGCTGTCTTCAAGGGCACTTCGTCTCCAGGTCGGGCAGCGTATGCCCAGAGGTGTTTTGGTAAACCTATTCCAAGACTTCGTTCATGACATGTGGATGTGCAGAAGAATTATGTCACTTAACACCAGGAGGGCAGTGCTCGGTACTGTGGGGGCACATTGCAAACCATGTCCAGACAGCACTTTGCATACCATCTCGTGTCCTCGAAAAGCGTCGAAAGCCCGGCACAAAATCTGGCTGAGCATGGGACCCCAATGCAGTGGTAGCCAAGGGCACCGCCCTGGCTGTCATTGCACTCCTCGAGAGACGAGAGAAACGAGGTGGAAGCAAAGGGGGGGCTTGTCTTTCAACTCAGGCACAGAAGCGTCAGAACAGATCGAGGCCCAAAGCAACACTGCGGAGAGTACCAATCATTTGCGTCAAACTCCGAATTTGAGCCAGACACAACAACAGGCCTACGCGTGCGCCACAGCTTTGGAATGTTCTCCCATGTTTTGAACGGTTTCTGCAGCGGCTATGATGCCTGGGACGTTCGGGAGTATTCTAGAACAAAGGAGACTTGCGAGTTTTTTTTGTTGCCCAACATTAAAGCATAGAACACAGGCTGTCGCAGGGACTGTCAGCTGGTCAGGCGTTCGGCTTTGAATGCAGCATGAGGTTCTATATCCCGACTGTCTTGGTATGTACAGGTTTAGGGCTTAGGTTGCGCAACGTCGTTGAAAGGCAGGCAATCCAAGCAGGACTAGAAGCGGGTCAGCCCAACTGCTTCTTCGGCTAAAAGTATGTCTTGCAAAGAACTTATCATCGTCAAAAGCGATACGTGAATGGGCCCCCGAACAGAACACCCTAAAGTGACGTCAACAGCAACAAGAGGCTTCACTAGTTTGAGACTGTGCTACAACCTCTCATCCCACACTATTCCGCTTGTCCCATATGCTCCTTGCAAACGCGCAGGAACTGCGTGTAGGCGTCGATCGCCTCGGGCTACCAGTAGCGCAACGGAGGTCCGATCAGACACTGGATGCTTAAAATGGAAATCAAGGTTCCCATTACAGAGCTTAGGGTTGAGGGTTTAGGGTTGGGCCTAGGCGTTCCAGGCTGATGGCAAGTGCCAGAAAAAGCCTGGCAGATGTGTCTATACACATTCGACTCAACCAAGCGAATCGACTTGAGTGAAAGCAAGGACTACAGCAGCTGTCTGCCCGCGCGATTTAGCCTCTCTATGGAAACAGGGAGGTGCAAGGTCGGAGGGGGGGGGGGGGAGTGGAGGGAAGGATGTCGGCCTTTCGTTCCTTTGAAAAGGGGTGAGGCGTTTCATAGATGCAACAGAACTGATGAGGTTAGACCATGGCATGGCCAAAGCCAGAGGGCTGGTGGGTAAATGAGTGGACGGCAATGATGGTAATGCTGTAAGGGCTCTTTATTTGCCTACTTTGATTCGCAGCTTTACGCAGTCTTCGTGGACGTGTTGACGAGGGTGGGCCTTCCGGTACTGCCCGAGGTTATCGCGGAGGACGCCGAGCCTCAGAAGTGCAAGAATGTGTGCCCCATCCAGAACTTTCAGCCACCGAGCTGTGTGGCGCAACTTGAGCCCCACAGCCTATAATACGGCCTTTACCTATCCGTCAAAGGGCTGCGACAACTTTGAGCTTCCCGAAACTGAAGATCCTGATGCAGAATGCGCATCAGACCCCCCTCCATGAGCAGAAACTTCCAAGCCGTGCTCACGCAGACTTGGGTTTAGGGTTTAAGGTTTCGGGTTCAGGGTTCAGGGTTTAGGGTTTACGTAACCGACCGGCTCCTGTTCGGCACCTCACTGGCTCCAGAGGAGCAGTTGAAAGGTTTCTGTGGTTTCAAAGTATTGTTTCAGGATGGCGACGAACCGCAAGACCCCTGTGACGAACCTATAAACAGTGAACATTGGGATGTTCGCCCATTTCTAACAGTCCTTAATGTGGATCATAGTACCCCCCCAATATAATCCCTATGAAGGAGTGTTAGTATAAGGGGGAACATCCCACAACGAACAAGACTAAGCACTCTTTGAAAAAAAGAGAGAAAAAGCGAGTCTCCCAAGGCTGCCCGGCAGCGAAAAGTGCGCACGGCCCTCCTCCCGCAACTTGGAGGCCCTTCGGCACGCAAAGGTCAACATCTCGAAGTCCTTGGAGTTCAGGAGCGCACGTAGGGGTCGGAAAAACTACTACTGATATTCCCTTATGGTGCCTGCATAATTATACTATCATAACCCCACCAAAACCCTATTCAGGCTCCTACATTATGTCGGGAAAGGTGGCTTTCTTTGGCGACTCGCGCGCTTCGGCTAGGGAAAACGCTTGTTCTTAGTACTTTTTGGTTTGCGACTTCTTGCTTTGAAAAAAACGCATGTTTTCGATGTGTTTTTTCTCGTGTTTGCGGGTTTGGTGGCCAAGGGATGCGCTGGCAACATGGACTTGTTACTTGCATGAAATGATAGGCGAAGCACCGTGGTATTCAACGACGTGTCTGACATGATGCTAGAGGTCGAAAGTGAGCCCCAAACCCCAAACCCCAAACCCCAAACCCTAAACCCTAAACCCTAAACCCTAAACCCTGAACCCTGAACCCTGAACCCTGAACCCTGAACCCTGAACCCTAAACCCTAAACCCTAGAGCCCAGCTGCTTTCATCTTTCTCATGGCCGCCGTCCGCTCCTCCGGAAGCAGGGGCTCGCCATCCGGCCGCCGCGCAGGCGTGTTCAAGTAGCTGGGCAGCTCTATCCTCAAGAGGTTTAGGGTTTAGGATTTGGGGTTTAGGGTTTAGGGTTCAGGGAATTGATGGCTCGATGTTCTGATGTTTGAGTTTAGGGTCTGAGGGTAAAAAGTAAAAGGACGATAACCGTCAGGGTTGCAGGGTCCCGAGAACAAGCTCCAACCGGAGGGAGCTCTTGATGTATACCTCCCCTAAACCCTAAACCCTAAACCCCAAACCCCAAACCCTAGACCCTAAACCTTAAACCCTAAACCCTAAACCCCAAACCCCAAACCCTAAACCCTAAACCTCACCAAGAGTCCTCTGCGGCTGGAGCATGCCAGGATATCGCTGGGCGATTCCCGCACCCACAGCTGCAGTGCTGGTACTGGCAGCGACCTTGAGGATGCACTTCAGGGTTTAGGATTTACTGGTTAGGGTTTAGGGTTTAGGGTTTAGGGTTTAGGGTTTAGGGTTTAGGGTTTAGGGTACGGGGGGCAACCGAAGGAGGACAGGGAACAAAACAGTCAACCCCAACAGAAGCCCTTGATCCCCTGGACCAACCAACACCAAACCAAACCCAAAAGACCAAGCACCCTTTTCTCACTAAGTGCACTGTCATCTTGAGCCAAAAATTTCCGGGTTCGTTGACCCTTTTCAACTCCCATCACCAACTCCTTTCTACACTACCAGTTGCAGCTCCGCACTCCCCCTGTCCTAGGATTTCCTAGGACGCATTGGAGGTGCAGTTCTTTGGCCAAAAACCGCCATTTAGGCAGCAGCCAGCTGCTTGAAATGCACATTATGGTTTTACGTCATCCAGGACGAACCTTCAGCTCATTGGCCGAATCCTTTACCGTTGAGGATTTCTTCACCTCGCACTTGAAAAATTCACGTTCCAGCGGCCCGTTCCTCACCAAGGAACTCGGCATTCACCACCCAGCCATCCTTGAGGCAATGCTTACAAAGCGTCTTCAGGGCTGTGAATATCGCAGAACATCACAGTCACTGCTTGCGTGCATACAGTTCCCACCCACTGTTGTATACAAAGTGGCACTCGCAGGAATAGCCACCGCTTTCTTGATCCACAGCCATTTAAACAGCTGCCGAAAGAGGCACCATGCCAATTCCCAGAGTATAATTGCTGCCACCAAATACGCAACAAGGTCTGAATTGTTGATAACCATTTCAATACCTTGAGCCAGAACCATCACCGTAGATGTGTTGGCGACCTTGCACACCCCTTCTTCCGAGCAAAAGAAACCAGCAGTTGACACTTCTTCGCCACCAGTTGCCATCCCTTGCAGAGATGCAGCCACCATCATGACCGCCATTGCAAGCGAGGCCCTCTTCAAGTCAGTCCCTTGTACCAACAGTCGGAGACCCCAAAGTGCCTTTTGCTTTGCATACACCTGTCCACTCATCAACTTGGTCAACAGGTCAGCGATCATATACTCACCGCGAAGATGCGCTATCACCATATAACCACGGTCCACCAGAGACCTGACACCGGCTGCTCGAATTCTCAGGTGTCTTGTCCTCCAGCTTCCAGCAGGATATTGAATGATCGAGCACGTTGAAACCGAATCTGTATACAGCACTTTTTGCAGCGATTCTTCACCTGTCCCAACCAAAGCGGCAATTATAGGGGTGCACGACTGAATCATCGTTGCTCCCTCTATGGACGCATGTAATTCAGCTTCAGCTGTACTTAAAGCCACCGTTGATTGTCTCTGTGTTGCCCACATCACTGGACAGTCACCCCACACCACCACCGCTCCTGAGTGGCTCTTTTCATTTTCACCTGCTGCAAAGCTGGCATCCGCGTAGGACTCCACCACCTTGACGCCTCGTCCATAACGCAACACCTCATTCCTTTCTTTTTCGCATGTTGCGATTGCTCCGAACGTCAGGCCTAACGTTGGAGTTGCAGCAAGGTATCGAAAAACCTCCTCAGCCTTTTTAACCACAAATCGCGGCCTTCGGGATGTCCACAAAGACAACTGGCTCGTGCAGAACGCCAAATCAGGTCGAGTTTTGATTGCCACCCAGAGGAACTCCCCTACGGCACCTTGAGCCGCTCGCAAGGAAGGAATATCCACCTCCTCTTCTTCACCTGGAGTTTCTTTCACCATTGGCAGGTTACTACCTTTTCCAGTTTCATCAATCTGATACCCTCTTCGGTTCAGCAAATCTCTCACAAAGTCCTCCTGGTTGAGAAAGAAGCTGCCATTTCGATACCAGATTTGGACACCCAAAAACTTCAGGAATCCATCACCACAGCCTGGACCACAGAACTCGGGTTCAGAAGTTTTCCACTCCTTCCTGATCTGTTCCAAGGCTTCCCGGAGCACTGTCATAGTCCCAGCCATCAAAAAATCATCCACGTAAAGACCCATTGTCCCTACCAACTTGCTTGCACCTTCCGGCTTTTCTTGTGCCATAATAAGGAACAGACTTGGGTCTGCATTGGACCTCTGAAAGCTCATTGCTTGTCCATCCTTTGACACCCAAGACATACCTTGAAGACGTTGGTCTCGCCACTCCACCCATGCTGCAGGACTTTCGGCCAAACCGTACAAGGCCTTTCTCACAATCCACCGCTCCTCCTTTGTGCAAAGACCCAATTTCACCGCCGCCCTTGGGGGCTGCACCACCACCAAACGCCCTTCTCTTTGCGCCCTATTCATCGGCGCCGTCAGAAAAGCTTTGGAAATGTCTAAACCAGCGATGATCCACACCATATATGCTGCGTGCCTCACTTGACACCTGAATGTGGTTGAATCTAAACCAGGAGCGTACAGCGAGTGACGACTGAGGGACCTCGGCCCTTCATACTCTGTAGCTGCCGTTGACGAAATAAAGTTTCCACATGCACAGATACGGGCACGTCGCCTCCCTGTCCCTTGCTTCCGGGTAAACACCACCAGACTGGGAACGTACTCAATCACCGGTGCATTAGGTTCTTCCGCCAATTTGTCCAGCTTTTCTTGAGTTGTTGGTTCCACCACCTCCAACTCTTTTACCAAAGACGTCACCTCGTCCGACAATGATTCCCTCCACTTTTCCAGCTCTTGCATGGCTTCTTGTGTAGGGATTGTTTTTGTTTGCAGAAACTCAACCTCCTCTGCTGCCTCAAGCGCGGTATTTTCTTGTACCATTTGCTGAACTTGAGCTGCTTTGACCAAAAACTTCGAGAGCTGTTCCTCAGCCCTTTTCGCTTTAACCAGCCATTCTCTAGTCTCTGATCCTTTTGCCTCATTCGACTCATTGGCCGATCCATGGAACTCGTCCAAAATGCAACATTCCTGTTCAGCAATTAGGCGTCGAATACTCAAATGCTCCTCTAGAGCCCATTGATGCGCTTTTCACAGCGTAGTCGACTTCCTCTGCAAGGTCGTCCAGCGAGGTTTCTTTCAACGTCATTTTTAACCATTTCCTTTTTTCACCTTCTTCAGCTTGTAGTTCTGGAAGAGGAAACTTGCATTGGAGAAGATAGCACCTATCCTTGTAGCCCAAACGCTCCATAAAAACAGGTGTGTACCCTGTCAAGGATACCCTGTTCCCTTTCCAAGGCATAGGACCATGCAGTTTTCTCGGAAAGAACGACATGAAGTTCCAGTGGATATCCACCAATTTTCCAGGTAAGACTTTCTTCCCATAGGATTGCTCCACCACTTCAGCTCCTTCCTCTAAAACCTTTTCATCCTCAACCCACAGCTGACCATCTTTATAGTCACCAAAGCCACACACATAATTGCAGCAATGCTTTTCATTGTGACTATCCCTATGCAATGACACCGGAGCATTGCACGAGATCTGAAGAGCAGAAAATTTGGCTTCAGGATTGTGGTGCCTCACGAATGATGCCAAATAACGACATAGCCATGGTCTCCGATGAGTCTCTTTTGTAATACCACACACTCCGCCATGAGTATAGTGGCCCAACACCAGAGCTCGCGTACTTGTACACCAATTGTTGACACCACCTCTTCGATTCACCCTCTTTGGGTATACAATCCCTTCCAAAAGCTCCTCGCAGTCCACGTAATCATACATGGACCTTTCATACATTGACTTGGCTTTTTGCTCTTCTTTTTCCAACTGTGTTCCATCCCCAGCAGTCTCACTTTTGCAGACCAAATAAGCATTTTCATGAGGAGAACAGCAAGTCGGCCAATACTCATCACCAGGAACATTGTCCTCAACATCTGCATTTTCTTCCCGCTCCCCCAGACCCTGCATGTCATCCTCGAAAATTTCTAAGGGCGGACTCTCCCCCCGCTTGCGGAGCAAGCGCAAGGAGCCCACATGACCACGCAGTGAAGAGGCCGGGCTTTTCTCCATCAACCGATGGCGAACTGGAGGATCGCGAGGCGGAGGTAAAGGAGGACCTTCCTCATCAGCGAACCGAAGCGCCGGTTTTTTCCCCTTGAGACGATGCTCTGGAGGAGAAGGCTCCTGTTCTTCTACCACCCCTTCCAGCTCCAATTCAGGCGGTTCCTTTATATTGGAAAAAATCGTAGTGCAGGGAAATAACACCAGTTCATCCGGATCTTTTGCAGTCCCTTGAGCTTCCACCCAATAACCACCAGGTAGGTCATCGCATGGACCCAAAAGAAGCGCAGGCTGCGTACGATCGACCCATTGCCGACCTTTCTTTGTTCCATCCGGACCCAGCAACTCCCACGGACGACGTTTGACTTGAATCTGAGCACCAAAGGGAAGCAATGCTTTAGGATTTAACCCCAACTCCCTTTCAGCTTTCTGCCACCGTAACATTGACCAATGGCGAGCAGCCAGTGCCCAGTACGCCGGCCCGAGTCGCGCCTCCTTTAAGAGCGATCTGACACCACGTTTGAATAAACCCACACACGCTTCAGCGCGCCCATTTGTTTGCGGGACTCCAGGATCACCAGTGGTCCTATATATCAGACGAGTTTCACAAAAGGACCGGAAGCGTGCATTGACAAACTCCCCCGCTCGATCTGAGTGGATTCTCAACACCGGATACCCATGTCTCTGCAAGCGCACCATCATCCTTTGAACCGCCGACAAAACAGTTGTTTGCTGTTTGTCCACAATCGGCTCCACCATAACGAAGTTGATCATACGGACAGGTTGGGTCAAGTGGTCCTTCAGTTCCTTCCAGGATTTTTCAGAAGCTTGGATTTTCAACACCTCTGCCTCCAGAACTGGCGCAGGTTCCACCGGCGCAGAGTCTTCCTCCTCGAAGTTAGCGACTGCATCGCCTAACCATTCTCCGACACCAGCACCTCCATCTGCCACCTGATCTTCCACCTCATCCGCATCTCCCTCCTTTTCTGGAGGGCGACCCACATTGGGATCCAACATTGGAAATTGATACACACCAATAACAGCGTGTCGTGGCTTCTGCTGGTGAGCATCCTTTGAACACTTGTATGGGCCCGCTAAGTCCAATGATAAAGTGTAAGCATCCCCATGCTTCCGCCTCAAATGGCGACGCTCTTTTCCAGCGGCAGACACACAGATTTGACAATCACGTCTGAAAGGAATATGCCCCCTTAGGCAATGGTCACGGAAAGCTCGCTCCTCAGTCGTCAACCTCCGTAACGTCCCTTCTCGTTCTTCCTTTTTTAACACCATAGCTTCCCGTTCAGCATCGCTCTCATGCAACCATTGTGCCAACCTGTGACGTATTCTTTTAACCAATCCAAACGCCCATCGCGCCCATATAGAGGATTGTCCAATACGCTCTTCCAGGGTAGAAGCGAATGTTGCTGACCACGGAACAACCACGCGAACCTGTTCCAACGATTCCCATAGTTCCATATCAGACACCAGGAAAGTCGTAGGTTTCACCAGAGCATGTCCCAACGCTCCTTGATCAAAATGTGCAGCGTGCATTTTATAACGCTCACAAAAGCTTTTCACCTCTGGCCAACTCCAGAAGGTAGGACTCGAGAGCCCTTCCTGAGAACCATCCACCAGATCCTCAGCACTCAAGACCGTTTTGCCGTTCTGAGAGAAATCTTTCCCTATGAGTTCAGGGTCCCCAGGGCTTTCCATGCCAAAGAAGACAGAACTCCCATTGATGACTTCAGCAGTTCCACATCTTGAATGCACCGCCACGTCATATAGGAAAAGCATCTTCAGAAGTAAAACACCATCCTTTTGAGCTAATTCTTGATGTGGCCAAGGAAGACTTTTTAACCCCAACCGTTCAGGCCCACAGCGTCGGCGTAACACAGGTGGACCACCGTCTTCACCTCTCAACCTTGACACTGTCCTGCATGGAGGTCCTCCAACCACAGCAACCACCTTTCCTTCAGCCGCCAGATGCAGAAGATACTTCCAGACGCTCGAATTATGTAGGTCACCGCCTTTTGTCAAATCCAGCTCCAGTACCTCCACATCCCGACTGGGAAAATGCCATTTTTGTTTCCCCGAAAATAGGTGTACCACCACCCTTTTTGCTCGTGCCAGCCGTCTCCTTTTATGACGGTTGAAAGGCAACGCCGCAATATCTCCACGTGGCATTCCTCGCTCAAGGGAGTCTTTGTCATGGCGAAATTTGCAGCGGGATCCGAACTTGCAACCTGCATCTGTCTTCCCATATATCCAACAGAAAGGACGTTCACCATCTCCGCTGTACCTTTTTCCTTTCCCTTTGCCTTTGTCACCCTCCTCTGTCTCGTCACCAGTTCCCTTTTGGGCCTTGTTTAACCTGGCCTTTTTCTTGGCGTCCGAGTCCTGCTTCACCTCTTGTTCACCAGCGCTATGCAATAGCAGTTCAAACTCTGCCTGTAACATTTCAGCTAGTTTTGTCGCAGTTTCAGAGGTCGGCGAGTAGTCCACCCCCAATTTCTCCCGAAAGGATGCCACTCTGAAATGAACCGTAGGGTGTTTCGCCAGCAACGCGGATGACAAACCATCCAATCCCTTGATAAGCAAGGTAGCGTCCGGCTCAGCCGCTCTCAACTCCCTCAATCGGGAACGCCATTGCGCCCATTGACGCACTCCCTTTATGGCCTCTGAGATCGAGGTTGCTGGAGATGGTTGCACCAAGAAGTTCAACATTGTGCTGCGCTCATTTGCTCCACCTGGTTGGTAGACCGTCAGCAATTTGTAGAATATCATCACTGACCCCAACATTCGAGCGGAAACGATCTCGGTCTTCAATCTCTCCGGAATCGCCTGTAGCAGTAAAGACACCGCTCTCTGCTCCAACAAAACGTGCACAGTTTGAACCACCTTGAGCCCTTCCAGCTCAGCCTTGATGCCCAACCTTTCCAGCGGAGAAACACTCAACCATTTGGCATACGCTTGATATGCCTTTGAGTAGACGCATTGCCACCACACTCTTCCTGTATCTGTCAGTGAAGACAACATTGGTTCGATCATTGCGATCCAATCACCCAGTGCCGTCGGATTGCTTGGTGTGTAGTCTGCCAAAGTTGGAAGGCTCATCACATGCTTCCCGAGAGCCTCCGGACGTTCGGTTCCAGAACTATCACCAGTGATTGGCATACCACGTGGCACCACTGCTCCAGGAGGTAAACTGACCCTACCACCAGGCCCTTGAGGTAGTCCATGTCCTATACCGGGCGCAACAGCTGTGAGCGGAACCTTTTCTAATTCCAACTTCCCAGCGACCATTTTCCACCGATACGGAACATCATCCACCATTGTATATCCACCCGATCCTGCTGAGTTCTCTTGCGTTGCAGTTTCCCGAGCTGAAACAAAACCGGGCTGGTTCCCCACAGGTGCGGCAGAACCATCAACACCTGACGGCACGGAAGTAATCGGAACATGTGTTAAACCAGGTGGTCCACTTGCATATCCACCACTTGCAGGACCTCCCGTGGGGTAATTCAATGGAGGCAATCTGGAGGGTTTCTTCCCTTCAGCTACATGCATCATTGGCACTTCTTTTTCATCCTCCACTTGAACATCCCCCTTCCTGGACCCAGGCAAGGATTGAAGATCACAACCCTTTGGCAGGTCGTAGCCCTCAATAGGCAGCCATGACCCATCCGGCAACACAGTCCAAAAACCACCCATACCATCCGTGTAGAAAACTTGTCCTGGCAGGTACTGCTTCTCTGGAGTCATTCCTAGAGGATATGCCGTGTTTGCGTCCACCACTCCAGAGCTCCGTGCCCTTGAAGCTGACCCAGATGCAGCAGAGGTATAGCTTTTCTCCTCCACCCGATGCAACCTGTTCCCCAGCTCCTTTGTTTGCACAAGCAACTCTTTCAGCGCACGCTTTACCACCGCCATATCTTCAGTTTGCTCTTCACCACTAACATCAGGAATGAGTTCTTCGTCGGCTTGCACTCCACCAATAGTACCTCGTTCCATTTGGCCCATTAAGCCTGACGATGGTCTCTCAACAGGTGCAGGTTCCTGACCCAAAAGATCTTGCAGCGAAGGCGGCCTCCTCGTACCTTCACCACTTCTATCCCCTCCGCTCGCGGGAAGACTTGCCGGCCTTGATTGCCTAAGTCTCATTTCTTCTTGAGCCCGCTCGCTCCAGAAAGGATTTGCTGCTTGAACCGGAACCACTTCATTTTCCACCTGAGGCGTTGGTTGTATCATTGCAACCTCCTTACCATCTGTCAGCGCTTGTACCATTTGTTGTCGATCTTCACCCCCATCACCACGATTTCCTTCGGCTTCATTGGCCGTGGGCGACAGTCCAGGCTCAGAGCGA
>CAJNDS010002616.1:95595-118095 GCA_905221605.1 Symbiodinium natans | reverse complement strand
CTTAGGGCGTAGGGCGTAGGGCTTAGGGCTTAGGGCTTAGGGCTTAGGGCTCAGGGCCTTAAACCACAGCTTACCCGCCTAAACCCAGACTTTACAGCCTGAAGCCTATAGCCCTGAACTGCCAAAGCCACCGGATGTACCCTAAACCCGAGCCCCACAAATTGAAACCCTCAGCCCATGGGGCTGAGGGGTTTCCAGATCGCCTCCTTGCATACTGGGTTTAGGGTTTAGGGTTTAGGGTTTCGTGCTTAGGGTGCACATGTGTAGACATGCTCAGCTTTGGTGCTCAAGAAGTTCTTCCAACCGATGTCGGTTTTAGTTCCACGTACAGGTCTCGGGATTTACGGTTGGGGTTCAGAGTTGAGGGTAGATGTCCAGAGAAGGAACACTGGTTGACGAAAAATCCCATAAGGTTCAAGGTTTAGGGTTTAGGGTGGATTCTCTGAGTCAGGGGCGCATGGGCAACATAGGGGCGAAGGGTTTAGGGGGGGCAATATAGGGTGCGGGGCCCATCAGTGAAGATTGAGGGGGGGCCCTAGGAATTTGAGAAATGGCGCTGTGTAGATTGGGTTAGATGTAGGGGTTGGGCTTTATAGGGATTTCAGTTTGGAGGTTGAGGGTTCCAGGGCAAGGCCTCCGGCGATTCGGACCTTCTTTCACCTTGCGCCGTGGCACCTCCATCGCCATGTTAAGAGTGTTCAGCGCTTCGGGAGGCGAGCTGGTGGTCTCTATACCGACTGTTGAGTTTCAGCACTTCAGTCATGGCAGGCATACAGTTTCAGACTTGAAGCACCTGTTGCGCGTTTTGATTCATCTCCCAGTCAGTCTTCAGCTTTTTCTGCGTGGCACCGTGATCTTGGATGACGCAGCCGAGCTGAGGGGGGCCAGGGACGTGTGGTTGCAGATGACTGAGATCAAGAGCGATGCGGAGAACGACCTGAGATTGCTTGCTGTAGATGAGCTGGTCGAGTACGCGACCCGCGTAAACGACGTCGATGTGGCACAGTGTCTGCTAGACGCTGGCGTTGACAAAAACCAGAGGTCGACTTTGGGCAATGTGGCCCTTCACATGGCAGCCGGCACAGGCCATGCGGGTATTGTGCGCATGTTGCTGCTTGATCGTGCGTACACGGACCAGCAGGACGTGGACGGCAAGACACCACTTCACCTGGCCACCGAAAATGGCGATGCTGAGATTGTGGATTTATTGCTGAAAGCTGTTGCCGACACGGACAAGCAGGACAGGCACCGCCGGACGTCCCTTCACACGGCATGCAAGCGAGGCCATGCTCAGATTGTGCGCATGTTGCTGCAAGCTGGTGCCAACAAGGACAAGCAGGACGAGGACGGCAGGACGCCCCTTCACGTGGCGTGCGGCATCGGGCATGCCCAGATTGTGCGCTGGTTAGTGAAAGCTGGTGCCTGCAAGGACAAGCAAGACAGGAACGGCCGGACACCTCTTCTCGTAGCAACCGGCATCTGCAACCGTGAGATTGTGGTTTTCTTGGTGGAAGCTGGTGCCGAGAAGGACGCCCAGGACGAGGACGGCATGTCGCCCCTTCATGTTGCATCTGGTGACGGCCATGATGAGGTCATTGTGCGCGCATTGCTGCAAGCTGGCGCCGATGCAAACAAGCAAGACGGACATGGCCGGTCGCCGCTTCACATCGCATCCAGCAAGGGCCATGCTCGGATTGTGTTCATCTTGCTGCAAGCTGGTGCCGATGCAAGCAAGCAGAACAGGGACCGCCGGACGCCCCTTCATATTGCATGTCGCAGTGGCCATGAGAATGTTATTGTGCAGATGTTGCTGCAAGCTGGCGCCGACGCAAGCAAGCAGGACAGACACCGCCGGACGCCCGTTCACGTGGCAGCCATGGCATCTGGCATGGGCACTTCGGGTCTCGTCTTTCCATCAGCCTTCTGGTTCACGGACGAGCATGACGAGGATGGCAACACGCCCCTTCAAATGGCATCCCAACGAGGCCATGCGGAGATTGTGGAATGTTTGCTGTGGGGCCGTGCCGATGCGAACAAGCAGGACCGGGACGGCCGGACGCCCCTCCACATGGCATCCAAAGAAGGTCACGCGCAGATTGTGCGCATGTTGCTGCGTGCGGGTGCCGACGCGGACAGGCAGGACAAGGACGGCCACATGCCGCTTCACGTAGCCAAAGACGGCCAGATTGCCACTTTGCTGCCGCAAAGCTGAGTCAGCAGGACGCAGAGGAAGCCGGAGTCTGAGCCCGCAAATAATGTAGGGGCCTGAAGAATTAGAATAGGGTTTTAGGGGTTATTATGGTATCATTACAAAGGGACCATAAGGGAATACTATCAGTTGTTGTTCCGACCCCTATACTTCGCAGAGCGAAGGTTCGCAGAGTGTACAGTGTACAGTCTAGAGGAGAGAAGGCACTTATTCGCTTCTTTTTGGGGATTAGGTTCCCTTGGAAGCCCCTCTTAAACCAAAACGGGAAACAAGCCTCTTTGTTCCTGTCTTGCTCTTGGGTCTAGGTGCCCAAGGGGTCGATGTACCCACATAATCTATACTTGGGCCTTAAAGGTATTTCTATGCAGTAGATTATGGGTTCAAGCATATAGGTACATGGACGGTGTAGAAGGTTGAGGGCTTCTAGAAGGGCTTGCAGGTGCGGACTTTCAGATTGGAGGGCACTCTCCAGTTCGCCGCACGCCGAGATCCTAAAGCCTGAACCCTAATGCCTGAACCCTAAACCCTAAAGCCCAAACCCTAAACCCTAAACCCTCAACCCTCAACCCTCAACCCTCAACCCTCAACCCTAAACCCTAAACCCTAAATCCATGGAACATGCCCAGACCTTCCTGAGATCTGGAAGTGAGGGGAAAGCCTCACAGGAAAGCATACCCAAATGGCATCGGGGGTTTAGGGTTTAGGGGTTTAGGGTTTAGGGTTTAGGGGTTAGGGTTTAGGGTTTAGGGTTTAGGGTTTAGGGTTTAGGGTTTAGGGGTTTAGGGGTTTAGGGGTTTAGGGGTTTAGGGGTTTAGGATCTAGGGTTTAGGGTGCTCGAGCTGGCGACCAAGAACCTGCAGAGATGCTACGGTTCAGCTGGTGCTCAATGGCCAGAGTCAGTGGAAGACGGAGCCGGTGGCCTAAACCCGAACCTTAGATCCCAAAACCCTAAACTTTGTCATAGTGGGATAACATTTTACATTTTTAAGGGTACTTAAACTCAATAAGAATAAAATTCTAAGTTTTTATTACTATCCCAACTATAAACCAGTAAAATCCTAGGCCCTAAACACTTCTAGGCCCTTAAAAGGAATCTCTAACAACTCGAAGGGTTTTTGTATAGGGGGTTCAAGGGGCGTCTGTAACCCAACTTCCCGAACACTCCCCCACTACTCCCTGAACCTTCCTAAGCTTCCCTAAGAAATTAAACTGACAATGTGACAACGAGAGGTTTAGAGTTCTAGTGCTTTTCTGCAAAAATCTTCGGCCAGCGGAGCCCTAAATCCAAACCCCAAGCTCTAAACACTAAACCCTAAATCCTAAACCCTAGACCCGAGGCCCTAGGCCCTCGACCCTAGACCCTAGACCCTATATAGACCCTAGACCCTAACCCTAAACAAACCTTGCAAGGCCCAAAAAGCCCTAAGCCTTCATGATTTTAGGGGCTTAGGGTTTAGGGTTTAGGGTTTAGGGTTCTGAAAACATTGGAATAGGGTTTTTGCGGGTTATACAAGGACCCTAAGGGAGGAATATTCGTAATTTTGTCGACCCTTATATTACGCGCCAAACGGTCCAACCCTTTCCGCCCTTTCAACCCGAAACCCTAAAACCTTATGCCTAAGGTTTAGGGTTTGGGGTGCAGTCTTTGGGGTTTAGGGTTCATGGCTCCCTAAACCCGAAACCCTCATCCCTAAACCCGAGAAGCCTTACATATGCAGGCCGAAGTCTACCTCACCCTCGACCACCCCCACGTCGCGAAGCGATGAGCTGAGAGCGGGGAGGGTGCCAGTTTGGGTGTTTCGGGTTGGGTTTAGGGTTTAGGGTTTAGGGTTTAGGGTTTAGGGTTTAGGGTTTAGGGTTTAGGGTTTAGGGTTTAGGGTTTAGGGTTTAGGGTTTAGGGTTTAGGGTTTAGGGTTTAGGGTTTAGGGTTTAGGGTTTAGGGTTTATAGGGGGTGGAGTTTTTTTTTGGGTCTTTTTTTTTTTGGGCCTTTTTTTTTTTTTCTTGGTTTTCTTGGTTTTTCCTAAGAAAACCACCATTCCCTCCATATTTTTAAAGGATTAGATGCATTTTCGTGGTTTTTCGTACGAAAAACAGTAATTTCTCTGTGGTTTCATAGGAAAGCGTTATTTCTGGTAGGTTTTAGAAGGAAAGAAGGAAAGAAAGGAAGGAAGGAAGGATGAAAGAAAGGAAGAAAACAAGGAAGGAAGGAAGGAAGGAAGAAAGGATTGAAGAAAGGAAGGAAGCAAGGAAGGAAGAAAGGAAGGAAGAAAGGAAGGAAGCAAGGAAGGAAGAAAGGAAGCGTGCTTCGAAGCCCAAGAAACTAGTTGAAAAACATCGTGTGAGCATTGTGTTTGCAAATGGGGGCGGCTGCGCCCCCCCCCAACCCCCCCGCTTTTTTTTAAGCCGTGCTGAGCGTGCTTCAAAGCCCAAGAAACTTGTTGACACCCATCATGTGAGCAGGGTGTTTGCAGATGGGGGGCACAGCCCCCCCAACCCCCCCCCCGCTTCTTTTAAGCCGTACCAAGCGTGCTTCAAAGCCCAAGAAACTAGTTGAAAAGCATCGTGTGAGCATTGTGTTTGCAATTGGGGGGGGCTGCGCCCCCCCCAACCCCCCCGCTTTTTTAAGCCGTGCAGAGCGCGCTTCAAAGCCCAAGAAACTTGTTGACACCCATCATGTGAGCAGGGTGTTTGCAAATGGGGGGCGCAGACCCCCCAAGCTTCTTTGAAGCCGTTCAAAGCCCAAGAAACTAGTTGAAAAAACATCGTGTGAGCATTGTGTTTGCAAATGGGGGGGGGCTGCGCCCCCCCCAACCCCCCCGCTTTTTTTTAAGCCGTGCAGAGCGCGCTTCAAAGCCAAAGAAACTTGTTGACACAGGGTGTTCCCCCCACCCAACCCCCCCCGCTTCTTTTAAGCCGCACCAAGCGTGCTTCAAAGCCCAGAAACTAGTTGAAAAACATCGTGTGTGCATTGTGTTTGCAAATGGGGGGGGGCTGCGCCCCCCCCAACCCCCCCGCTTTTTTGAAGCCGTGCAGAGCGTGCTTCAAAGCCCAAGAAACTTGTTGACACCCATCATGTGAGCAGGATGTTTGCAAATGGGGGGGGGGTGCCCCCCCCCCCCAACCCCCCCCGCTTCTTTTAAGCCGTACCAAGCGTGCTTCAAAGCCCAAGAAACGAAGGAAATGACAGGATATCTGTCCAAAATGTAAGGAAAATAGGGTTTTCCCCCTAGGAAAAACCAAGGAAAACCTAAGGGAAATTACAGGAAATCCGTCCAAAATGTAAAAAAAAAAAACATAGGTTTTTCCCTATGAAAAACCAACGAAAACCTAAGGGAAATGACAGAAAATCCGTCCAAAATGTAAGGAAAGTAGGTTTTCCTAAAAAAAAAAAAAGGCCCAAAAAAAAAAAAAAAAAGACCCAAAAAAAAACTCCACCCGTTTAGGGGTTTAGGGTTTAGGGTTTTGAGGGTTTAGAGGGCGCTTGCAGAGAGTTGGCACGCAGTGCACACCTCACACACTGCGCTGAGGAGAGACCACTGCATGGGCAGTTCTGCCGCCAGCAATCGCTGGCTACGCCGATGCCCAAGGAGCCTTTCTCTCCGCCTTTCTGTGTGTCATCAGGGAGAGGGTAGTCATGAATGGCAACAAAAGCCAGAATGCTGTAAAACCCTAAAATCGTAAAGTTTCGGACTTGGGGGTTCGAAGCCACCTGAGTTTTCTGCTGAAAAGTCCTTGGGGCATTTAGGTTGCATCAGGCTTAGGGTTCAGGGTTTACGACACAAGGCTTGGGGCTTCGGGGCTTTGAGATTCAGGGCATGGGGCTAGGGGGCTTAGGATTCAGGTTTTCGGGTTGAGAGCGTTCAGGGTTTAGGGAATGGAAAGCTCCCACCACTCCGAGGTGTGTCAGATCTTGGCTGTTTTCTTTTTCAACGAGGACGTGTTGACGTTCAAGGTCGCCGGGGGGGGGGGGGGGGTCAAGACGCACATTCTCAAGCCGAAGTCCGGCCTGAAGCACTTAAGCCTTTAAACTGCATACGGCTGAGGCTTCTAATAAGAAATCTGCCTTTTTCAGCCAGGGTTTCGAAATTTCTTAAAACCCCAAATGGAAATAAGAAAGTTAGGTTTGAACCAGACCCTGAAATATATTTCTTATTCGAGGGTTGATTAGAGGTGAGTATAGGGACAGAGTTGGGGAACATGTAACTCACCAGTGTAGAGCTTTTCGGTGTGCTCTAAGCTCTAAACCCTAAACCCTAAACCCTAAACCCTAAACCCTAAACCCTAAACCCTAAACCCTACACCCTAAACCCTAAACCCTAAACCCTAAACCCTAAACCCTAAACCCTAAACGCGGGGAAGAGGCCCGGCACAAAAAGTCACCTTTTTTGGGCCTTTCCGGCCTGAAACACCTCAAAAAAGGTGACTTTTTGTGCCGGGCCTCTTCCCCTAAGCCCTAAGCCCTAAGCCCTGAGCCCTGAGCCCTGAGCCCTGAGCCCTTAAAGGCTTCCCCGCAAGAGCCCGGCATCCCCCCAAGAGCCCGCCACGTCACCTTTTTTGGGCCTTTCCGGCCTGAAACACCTCAAAAAAGGTGACTTTTTGTGCCGGGCCTCTTCCCCGCAAGAGCCCGGCACAAAAAGGGCCTTTCCGGCCTGAAACACCTCAAAAAAGGTGACTTTTTGTGCCGGGCCTCTTCCCCGCATGAGCCTGGCACAAAAAGTCACCTTCCGGCCTCAAACACCTCAGTTTCTATGGCAATCGCGAAAGAAGAGCAAAACCAGGCCCAGAACAACCCCCACACAAAATGTAACCGGTGGGGTTCGAGCCCAGGCCCGCCCGACACAAAATGAACCCGGCGGGGTTCGAACTGGTGCCCATTGGCATCAAGGATTGTTGCTTTGCCACTGAGCTATTCGGACTCTGAAACCCTCAAGAGAATGATGTGTATTTACTACTTTGCTACAATGGAAAAGGTTTTGCCGTGAAAGGTGACTTTTTGTGCCGGGCCTCTTCCCCGCAAGAGCCCGGCACAAAAAGTCACCTTTTTTGGGCCTTTCCGGCCTGGAAACACCTCAAAAAAGGTGACTTTTTGTGCCTCGCCTCTTCCCCTAAGCCCTAAGCCCTGAGCCCTGAGCCCTGAGCCCTGAGCCCTGAGCCCTGAGCCCTTAAAGGCTCCCCGCAAGAGCCCGGCATCCCCGCAAGAGCCCGGCACAAAGAGTCACCTTTTTTGGGCCTTTCCGGCCCCAAGCACCTCAAAAAAGGTGACTTTTTGTGCCGGGCCTCTTTTTGCAGAGGCTTTAGGTTGAGACTACGGGGCTTAAGGGATTAGAGGGTTTGAGGCTTGCAGTTTCTTGGGTTCTTGGTAAATATGACAGAGAACGTTACTTAATACTTCCTCGGCGGAATTTTTTGGGGCGAGCCCGCGAGGCCCTGGATTTTAAAATGTGTGGCCGGTCCAGGTCCAGATTTCTTAATTAATAAAATTTCTTAACACACTCCTGGGCCGTAGTTGTTGGGGGCGGGGGGGGGGGGGGGAAGGACCCTTAAACCCCACTAAAACTTCAGCCCCTATAAGAATATGAGGAACCACAAACTAAGCTTCGTTGGGGTGAAACCCTTATTGGAATCCTGTACTTGGAGGTTCAGGGTACTTATAACCCCCAATTATAACTGTACTTCTAAGCCCTCCTAACTAAAGCCGACTCCACACAAGTGTTGTTGGACATCTTGGCGACTCAGTTGCTTCGTGTCCAGCGGCCTGCATCAGAAGAAACCAGAGTTGCATCTCTTGCTTGCCTTCACCGTAGATCAAGCAGGTCTAACTTTTCACCATGCCGGACATTGAAGAAATCAATATCTGGAAACAGACGTTGTCGGCGTTTGAGATCCCAGAAGACCGGGACGGCGTATCCGACCATGCTTCACTTGGAACCGCGGCTGCCAGGTGCAATTCCACTCGGGTCGCGGACTGGTTGACAGCTTGCGTGCGTGGCATTTGTCTTAACGAGGGCGCCAGAGCATGTCATCCAGGTTTCTTACAACCCCTAAACGTCCCTAAACCCTAAACCCTAAACCCTAAGCCCTAAACCCACACCAGGCCCTTTGCGTAGATATAGCCTTGAGATACACTCGATGGACTCGACAGTGCCTCGAGACTGTGGGCTTAGTGCCTTCTCCCAGAGGCTGCACCCCCCCCCCCCCAAAAAAAATAAAAAAACAGTTTAGGGTTTAGGGTTTAGGGTCTAGGCTACCAAACTAGAAGCCCTAAATCCCAAACTCTACATCCCCTAAAGCTTGAACTCGAAACGACGCAAGAGACCCCAACTCCCAAACCACCAAGACCATCCAAAACCCGAAGCCCGAAGCCCCAAACCCAAACTCCTAGATCCCAACCCTAAACCCCAAACCTTAAACCCTAAACCCTAAACCCCAGAGCCAAAGACAGCAGTTGCCAGGGCCATGGATGTTACCTGGCCAATGGTTCGGAGGGAGATCAGTGCACTAGCAACCCAGGCTGCAGTGTTCAGGGTATAGGGTTTAGTGTTACTTTAGTGTTGCCCTAAGCCCTAAACCCTAAACCCTAAACCCTAAACCCTAAATCCTAACTAAATCCTGAACCGGTTTAGGGTTTAATTAGGCTTTTTGGGGGGCTTTAGGGCCTTGGGGGAGTGGGGTCGTCTGCATACCCTGTTTAGTGTCCAGGACTTACGGAATTCTGCCCCCTAAACCCCATGACCCGAAAGGGTTTAGGGTTTAGGCTTTAGGCTTTAGGCTTTAGGGTTTAGGGTTTAGGGTTAGGGTTTAGGGTTTAGGGTTTAGGGCTTAGGGCTTAGGGCTTAGGGTCCAGGATATCCTCGCAACCGGGCTTCCTGGCGAAGGCCAAAGAAAACGAGCTTCGAAGAACTTGGGCTCCCTCACAGACTGCATCGCGAGGCTTGAGCAGTCTTGGGTTCTGATTTAGGGTTTAGGGTTTAGGGTTTAGGGTTTAGGGCTTAGGGTTTAGGGTTTAGGGTCTAGGGTGCTGGGGTGCTAGGGTTGCTTAGGGTTGCTTAGGGTGCTTAATGTGGGTGTTTAGGCAAGAACTGCACAACCCTCCACCCTTGTCAGCGCAAGTGAACCCTACACCCCAAACCAGCTCCAAACCCCAAACCTTACGCTCACAGAGTTTAAACACCGAAGCCGGAAAAAAAATAAAAAAACACAAACAAAAGCCCTAAACCCTAAACCCTAAACCCTAAACCCTAAACCCTAAACCCTAAACCCTAAACCCTAAACCCTAAACCCTAAACCCTAAACCCTAAACCCTAAACCCTAAACCTAAACCCTTCGGCTCGGAATCGCCAAAAGCCCAACTTCTGCTGCCCAAGGTATGCGCAAGTTTTTGGTGGCGAAGGTGCTCGCAGGGCTTTGGGGGGGAGGGGAGGCCGAGGGTGTAGGGTTCAGGGCTTAAGGTTTAGGGTTTGGGGTTTTAGGGTTTAGGCAGATACTAGGTTAGGGTTTAGGGTTCAGGGCTTAAGGCTTAGGGTTTGGGGTTTTAGGGTTTAGGGTTTGGGGTTTGGGGGTTTGGGATTTAAGGGTTTAAGGGTTTAAGGGCAGCACCTAAGGTTTAGGCTTTAGGGTTTAGGGTTTAGGGTTCGGGAGTTTGGGGTTTAGGGTGTATGGTCGCTCTCTCTCTCTCTCTCTCTCTCTCGTCCTTATTTCGCGGCTGGGGCGTGTAGAGCTTGAGGGTTTAGGGGTTGTGAGGTCAACTTAATTATGGGCTCACCCGTGGCCACGAGAAACCTCCTTGATCTCAAGACCTATGTAAAGCCGCCCCCCGCCCACCCCCCCCCCCCCCACCCCCCAAATCAAACAACCTACATTGCAAACCCAAAGCCCAAACCCCTAAACCCCGAGCCCTTGAACCGTGAAAAGCCCAGGCCCCAAGCCCTAAACCCTAGGCTTCTCACAACCCTACAAGCCCTGAGACCCCGAAACCCCAAAAAGCCCCAGACCCCATACCCCCCCCCCCCCCCCAAAAAAAAAACAAAAGTCAAAAACGATAAACGCTAAGCCCTAAACCCCCCCCCGACCTGTAGAAGCCGTCCCTTTACCAGGTGAGACAGCGCATGGCGACGGCAAGCAGTTCCGTGAGCCGCCAAAAGGTGGGGGAAAAGGGGGGAAACTTTAGCTTGGGGTTTAGGGTTAAGGTTTAGGGTTTAACTTACTTGGCCAAGACTTGAACTTCAAACTTTTTTGGGTTTCCGTATTTTAGTGAGAATGATAAAGTTTAACCTTTTTTCCCCTTGGGCTTGTGCTTAGGTGGGCGGGGGGGGGGGTTAGGGACTTAGAGGGTTTGGGGTTCAAAAGGGTTCAGAACGGGGACGGCTTAAAGGCTTTGGGCATCAGGATTGTTTTGGAGGGTTTCCGGGTGCAGGTGTTTGTTTTGTCAGAGTGCAGGGCTCGCATCCCAATCCCTAAGCCCTTAACCCCTAAAACCCGCCTTAACCCTTAAGGAAAGCCCAGCGTAGAAATTTACCATAGGAACCACCTGAGCCCTATATTCTACTTATGCTATACAGTCCTAATGCCCTAAGTACCTCCTCCCTCAGTCCTTAGCTTGTAAAATGTACTGCTGGACCTTTGGATGTTCCCCCTTATACTAACAGTACCGTCCTTAATAGGGCTTATAGTACCCCCCCCATCATGGTTCCTATTAAGCACTGCTAGTATAAGGGCGAACATCCCAAGCTATACCCTCAGTCAGCCCCTCCTTCAGTGGGTTACTTGTTCTTTGCGTGCCGTTTGGGGCGCGTTTGGCACTCGAATTTCGGAGGACGAGCTCCAGGAAACGCCCAACCAGGACGAGGCTCCACTTGAAAAGGGTTTAGGGTTTAGGGTTTCGGGTTTAGCTTCAGGCTTTGGGATTCAGAACCATAGAGCGTAGGGCTTTCGGGTGATAGGGTTCAGGGTTTGGGGGTTTGGGGTTTGGGGTTTGTTGAACAATATGGGACCATGAACAAGTTGTTCATGATGTTCTACGAGGAATCTACGATTTGCATAAGACTCGTAATCTGCTGAGAACCCAAAAGTGAAACATATTCTTCCTTCTAAGGGCAGTGTATACTGGTACATATAGGGATTGCTATCAAATAGTGGCAAATGTGATAGTCATCTGCTTATGGTTTAGGGTTTAGGGTTTAGGGTTTAGGGTTTAGGGTTTAGGGTTTAGGGTTTAGGGTTTAGGGTTTAGGGTTTAGGGTTTAGGGTTTAGGGTCGATTCCTAAAACCTTACTGTAATGCGGTACAGCTTGAAGACCCCAAGGCTCTCAATCCCAGCAGCTGCAGCCGCAAAAGGGCATAAAGGCCAAGAAGTGGTCGTTCCCATGGAGCCTCCAACCCACGGCGCAGGTTTGATTTTGTATGGGGGGCCCTCTTCCTGAGGGTAAGGAGCCTAAATCCCACTCCCGTAAGCCCTAAACCCTAAACCCTAAACCCTAAACCCTAAACCCTAAACCCTAAACCCTAAACCCTGAACCCTAAACCCTAAACCCTAAACCCTAAACCCTAAACCCTAAACCCTAAACCCTAAACCCTAAACCCTAGACCCTAGACCCTAGACCCTAGACCCTAGACCCTAGACCCTAGACCCTAAACCCTAAACCCTAAACCCGAAACCCTAAACCCTAAACCCTAAACCCTAACCCTAAACCCTAAACCCTAAACCCTCAACCCAGAATTTAAAGGGTTCAGGGTGTGGGGAGCGGTTCTTCTTCCTCACTTCTCCCTTCTTCGGCCCCTCCTCCTGCCTTTGCGCAGGCTGCTGGGGCCAGCGTCTTGCCAGGGTCTCGGTAAAGCTTCTTCTTACTGTTCGTTACGTGGAGGTTCATGGGTACTTATGAGGGTTTAGGGTTTAGGGTTTGGGGTTTAGGGTTTAGGGTTCAGGGTTTGGAGCTACTTGGAGGTTCAGGGTACTTATAACCCCAATTATAATCGTACTTACACGCCCCCTAAGTCACCAAGTAGGCTACAAGCAGACTTATAATTGTGGTTATAAGTACCTATGAACCTCCAAGTAGTTGGGATTGGGGGCATGAGGTACCCTACATAATCCCTTAAAGGGTATATAAAAAGGACCCCAAGAATTCTCCCTCATTCCCTGCTAACCACCAGGTAAGTCTTCAAACCCTCCAGGTTTTGGCAGGGCTAAGGGTTTAGGGCTTTGGGTTCTTCTTTGGTGTTTTCGGGTGTGAAGGTTCATGGAGCCGCAAGCACTTACGCAACCGCTGCGTGTTCGCAAATTTCCTGAGGACCTCTGCTCCGCCGACATCGCCTCCGCGGGTCAACATCCCTCAACCACATACCCTCAAAAGGCTGGAATACGTATAGCCTCAACTCCGCTGATGGCGTGGATGACGTTGAGTCAAGCGAGACTCAAATTCATGGACTACGAGCCCATACTCCGCTTATGGCGTGGACGACGTTGGGGTTTAGGTTTTAGGGTTTATGTGGTTCGGCTTTGGAATTGTAAGGGCTTTGGTCGGAGGCTTCAAGGGCTTTGGAGGCTGTAGGGTTTCAGGATTCTGGGGCTTAGGGGTTTGAAAGTTCTTTCTTCCACGCATTATGCGATCCATGTGCCACAACCTTAAACCCTATAACCCGAAAAACCCTACAAAGCCCCTACAACCCTAAGCTCTACAAATCTTATAACCCCGTTATAAACCCTAGAAACCCTATAACCCTACGAACCCCTGGAAACCCTAGAGCGTCCCACGCTTCTGTCGCGTTGCTATAAAAGTACCCTGGGCTCAATGGCAATGTTTCGGATTCAAGGTCTGTAAGGTCTGCAGGGTTTAGGGGTTTAAGGTTTAGGGTTTCGTGAGGTTTATGGGGGGGGAAGAAGGTCTATAAGGTCTTGAAGGGCAGAGTGCCCATGAAATCAGGCCTCTTCCTTAAACTACGAGGAATCGGATTGGGGTGCAGGGTTTAGGGTTCAGAGTCTAAGCCCTAAACCCTAAACCCTAAACCCTAAACCCTAAACCTTAAACCATAACCCTAAGCCCTGTAGCTCCCAGGTCGGCTGGGTTAAAACATCTAAAATCCCTGTAGCCTGTTCGTCCAGAAGTTGATCTGTCTGAGCTGCGGCTTAGGAGTTCAGAGGGTTTAGGGTTTAGGGTTTAGGGTTTAGGGTTTGGGATTTAGAGGTTTAGGGTTTAGGGTTTAGGGTTTAGGGTTCAGGGTTCAGGGTTTAGGGTTTAGGGTTTAGGGTTTGGGGACTGAAGGTTGAGGGCTTAGGGATTGGGGGCTTTGGGATTGGGGGCTTTGGAAAGTTTCTAGAGGTTTTTCTCTTTCTGAAGGGTTTTTCCGGGCTGTGGAAATACACCCTGGCGCCTAAACCCTGGAACCCTGGAACCCAAGACCCTAAACCTTAAACCTCAACCCCTGAAGCCTAAAATGAACCGCACAAAGCCCTAAAGCCCTTGTGCCAGGCCAAGCTTGCTGTTGTCTCCCCGCCACGGAGCAGGACCGTCCGCCGAAGTCAACCCTAAACCCTAAACCCCAAACCCCAAACTCCAAGCTCCAAACCCTAAACTCTAAACCCCAAGCCCTAAACGCTAGACCCCACCCCCCCCCCCAACCCTAAACCCCAAACCCTAAAGAGGACTCAGAGGCGGAGGTTAGGAGTCAATGAGTGGGGATGCTTGTGTTGTGGGTGGTGGGGGGCTTTAGGTTTTGGGGGTTTTCGGGTGCAAGGCTGGGCAAGCTCGGGAATCTGGTGGCGAAGAAAGAACCCCCTTCATCTTCTATAACCCCGAATAACATTCAGTAGCCCTAAGCCCTAAACCCTAAACACTAAACCCTAAGCCCTAAGCCCTATATACCAAGTAGCCTCCGATCCCAGAGTCCCTTGTAAGGGCCCACTCCTTTTGTCATCCCCCCCCTGGGGCCCAGGATCAAAGTATCTCTGCACCTCTCCGAAGAGCGAAGATGAGCCCTCCCACCAGGCGGAGTGCCTGGGCAGGGTTGAGGGTTATGGGTTATGGGTTATGGGTTATGGGTTATGGGTTATGGGTTATGTTTAGGGTTTAGGGTTTAGGGTTTATGGTTTAGGGTTTGGGGTTTGGGCCGGCGTGATTGAGTCGAATCTTGTCCTCTGTGTGGGAAGCCTGCCCACGCAAAGTCCTTTCATGGGGCAGCCTCTTGTCACGGTACTTGCTAGTCCCACATGACTTGATAACCACCAAATCCCGATTCATTATTCCACCGAGTGAATTTTAATCGCCCCTTCCCTACCTCCTTGCTCCACAACACAAACCCTAAAACCTCAACCCGCACGACTCTGTTTCTCTGTTCAATCTTGGAAGGCAGGCCTAACCCCAAACCCTGAACCCTATACACCCTGAAATTTCCCTAAACCCTGCAAACCCTATAAACCCCATAAACCCCATAAACCCTATAAACCCTGCAAACCCTGCAAACCATATAAAACCCCATAAACCCCTATAAACCCTAAACCCTGTGAGCCCTATAAACAAGCTCCAGAAGCCCCTAGAAGCTTCTAAACCCTAAACCCTAAACCCAAAAATATCCCTAAACTCTGTAGGTAAACCCTATAAGCCCCGATAAGCCCTATATGAAAGGAGTCCCTCGAAGGCCTTCGGAGTCTAAACCCTAGAATTACCCTCAACACTGCAAACCCTATAATCCTATAATTGCGCTAAACCCTATAATTCCTATAAGCCCCTATTAAGCCCTAAACCCCAAACCCCAAGCCCTAAAAACTGTAAACCCTATAAACCCTAAAAAGATGAATCCCTCTACTCTGTTTGTAAATCCAATGATCCCCTCGAAGCACCCTAAACCCTAAACCCCAAACCCTAAACCCTAAACACTGTAAACCCTATAACATAAACCCTGTGAACCCTAAACCCTAAACACTGTAACCCCTATTATAGGGTTTACAGTGTAAACCCCATTATAGTATAATGTAAACCCTATAAACCCTATAATATAAACCCTATAAACACTAAACCCTAAACTCTGTAAACCCTATAATATGAACCCTATAAACCCTATAATTTAATCCCTACAAACCCTAAACCCTAAACACCGCAAACCCCTATAAAATAAACCCTATAAACCCTATAAACCCTATGAGCCCTATAAACCCTATAAACCCTATAAACCCTATAAACCCTATAAACCCTATAAACCCTATAAACCCTATAAACCCCATAAACCCTATAAACCCTATAAACCCTCAACACTGTCAACACTGTCAACCCCAGAAGCCCAATAAAGAAAGGAACCCCTCGAAGGACTTGAGAGTTGAGCGCCCTGCAGGTCCACCCAACCTGTGGTGAGGAGGAGGATTACGACGTGCCGAACGAGCGCGAAGGCCCCCGGACTTTTTTGGGTTTAGGGTTTAGGGTTTGGGGTTTAGGGTTTAGGGTTTGGGGTTTAGGGTTTGGGGTTTAGGGTTTAGAGTTCGGATGTTCCCCCTTGTACTAGCAGTCCTTAATCGGAGTATAATCTGGGATACGATAATCCTTATTAAGGACTGCTAGTATAAGGGGGAACATCCCGAGATTAGAGTTTGTGCCTGAGAGTTTTAGCTCAGAGGAATTCTGCAGGGCCTGGCTTGGAGTCTTGGTAAGGGTTCGGGCTCCCAAGAAAGAAACAGTGCTGACCCCTCCCCGGATTTGGAGTGACACGTCTTTCTTTTGGAGCTGGGGGGGCCGGGATGTTCCGCCTGAAACTAACTGTCGGCAATGGGGATTTTAGCACCCCCATAAGCTAAGGACTGTTAGTACCCTAAACCCTAAACCCTAACCCTACAAGGGGGAACATCCCAACTGGGCGGGGTGCTCATGTTTTTCTTGTGGCCCTCCCGCAGTGGGGGTCGTGCTTGGGTTTGTGAAAACTTTTCGCAAGGCGCCTTTTGAGAGGATGCCCTGTTCTTAGGTCTTTTGGAGCCTAGGGTCCATAGTTGTCTGTAAGGTTAGGGGCCCTAAACCCGATAAATCCAATAACCCCAATAAACCCTACAAACCCTACAAACCCTATGAACCCTATGAACCCTATGAGCCCTATAACCCTATGAACCCTATGAACCCTATGAACCCTATAAACCCTATAAACCCTACAAACCCTAAACCCTTTCTGAGCCAGGGATTGCTGACCTCCAGTCGCCGCCGATGCCTCAGCCGCTCGCAGCGGGTTCCTTCAAAGTTTCGGCCTTTGGGCTTAGGGTTTAGGGTTTAGGGTTTAGGGTTTGGGGTTTGGGGTTCAGGGTTTAGGGTTTAGGGTTTGGGGTGTGGGGTTCAGGGTTCAGGGTTTCGGCCTTTGAAACTTTGGACTTGCCCAATTTTTGGAGTTTAGGGTTTCGGGCTTCGGGTTTGAAGTTTGGGTTTAGGGTTTAGGGCTCAATTCCCTAAACCCTCAATCCTGACCCGAAGCTGGTACAGCCTAAGACCCTTAAATCGCGTTGTGGGCACCTGGGGTGCGGGTAGGGTGGGGCCGGGGTAGCTGTCCTTTTTCAGGGCATAGGTTGGGACTTATACTAACAGTCGTCAAGAGGTATTATAGTACCCCCTATTAAATTATTACAAATCCCAATCAAGGCCTATTAGTTTTTTTTGGGGGACATCCCAAAGCATGGGATTTATAATCTTGGCTTTAGGAGCCCTTTCGGGGTCTGCCTACTCAATGTGTTGCAAGATATCAAAGCAGCTCCATTTAAAAAAACAAAATCGATCACCACCCCCTTCCCCCCCCCCTCCCGCCCCATGTAGTCGAGATTACTTCCCTACCCAGACCGCAAGCCCCTTAAAGCCCCAAGCCGCAAGCCCCAAAACTTCAACCCTAAACCCCAAATCTCTTGAAAGCCCTAAGGCCCGAAACCCTTCAAGCCCCCACACCCCTTCCAACCCTACAAACATGAAAAAGCCCTTAGAGCATCCGACTTAAAAGCTAAAGATTAAACGCTTTGCCACAATAAACCCACACCATTAGGGGCAACGGTTTACGTTTTAGGGTTGAGGGTTTAGGGTTGGACATACATGCTGGACGAAAACAGCCCGTAACGCTCAACCCTAAACAGTAAACCCTTACCTTAAACTCTACGCAATATTCCGTTCACCCTAGACCTAAACCTACACGCTCTAAGGAATACACCTTTCGCCTTAAGAAGTAGCCCTCTACGCGGAGACGTAAACAATAACACGCCTCCCAAGCATCAGGACCTTTACCCTAGACCCTTTAAACCCGAAACCCTAAAACCCTAAAACCCTAAACCCTAAACCCTAAACCCTAAACAACAACATCTGTAGTATCTTAAACCCTTTGTCCTTTGAAACCCAAGCACCAGGCGCCCCAGTACGGAGGACCGCTGCTTGCTGTTTCGGGAGTTTTCGTTAAAAAAATTCAGGCTTTCAGCTTGAGGAGGACTTGTCAGGCAGGGTCTTGTTGCAGGGCTCAGGGTTTAGGGGCTTGGGGTTTAGGGTTTAGGGTTTAGGGTTTAGGGTTTAGGGTTTAGGGTTTAGGGTTTAGGGCTTAGGGTTTAGGGTTTAGGGTTTAGGGTTCATGCGCTGGGGCTCTACCTCCCTTACTTCGTTCCGTCCGACTCCGGCCCCAGCACTTGCCCCACAGCTGGGAATCCCTAAACCCTATACCCTAAACCCTAAACCCTAAACCCTAAACCCTAAACCCTAAACCCTAAACCCTAAACCCTAAACCCTAAACCCTAAACCCTAAACCCTAAACCACCAATGCCTCCCTTCATCCGGAACCTTGTGCACATGCTGAACCGGGTCTACGACTTCCATCAAGTCTCACTAAGTCCCCTCCGCGTCTAAACTCCTTCATTCTGCCTGAGACCCCACCCTAAACCCTAAACCCTAAACCCTAAACCCTAAACCCTAAACCCTAAACCCATACAGGGCCTTGCCCTCACAGCCCTCAGCCCTGAACCTCCAAACCCCAAACCTTCGCCGTCACGCTAACCCCTAGACCCCAAACCTCACATCTCTAAGACTCAAATTTCGACCTAAAGCCCTCAACCGTAAACCCTCAGCTCTTACCGCGACAAAAGGCTCAAACTGTCCCTCGGAATCCCCGGAGGATACGTTGCATCTTCCCCATATTGGCCTGCAGTGGTTGAAACTATGACTATGAGCTAGTTTAGGGTTTAGGGCTTCGGGTTTAGGCTCTTCTTCAGCGGGCTTAAGGGCGCCAGCCCGGCAAGGAGTCCTAAAAGCCCAGGGCATAGGGTTTAGGGTTTAGGGTTTAGGGTTTAGGGTTTAGGGTTTAGGGTTTAGGGTTTAGGGTAAAGCCCAAAGCAAAAGACCCTTAGTCCAAGCGAACGCAAGGGCCACGAGGCCTGGAAGCTCGGCATGCCAGAGAAGGAGCCGCAGTCGGGAGGTCTTGGGTTTAGGGTTTAGGGTTTAGGGTTTAGAGTTTAGGGTTTAGGGTTTAGGGTGGTGTTGGGGGGGTTAGGGTTTGACGGTTTGAGTATTTTAGGGCCTGTAGGGTTTAGGGGCTGCCACAGGGTCTAGGAGTGCTTTGGGAAGTCCGGTGGTAGACTGCCTTTTCAACTGAGGGCGCCGCTTTGGTTTTCCAAAGCCGCAGAAGCCATAAACCCCTATGATCTCCCCAAGCCCCGCAGCCCCTAAACCCTAAACCCTAAACCCTAAACCCTAAACCCTAAGCCCTCAACACCTCAAACTCAACCCCGCCCAGGGGGAGGGCTGTGATGGAGCGGAGGTTCGGTTTTCAAGCCATAAACCCGAAACTCTGGGCTTAGGTGCTCGGGCGAGTTTCTGAAGTTAATTGTTGAGGGCTGAGGGTCGTAGGGGAGTGTGGACTTATAGCGCGTGGGGGGTTTAAGCTTTGGCTTTTGGGGTTCTGCTGGGTTTGGGTGCCAGTTGCTTCGGGCTCCGCAATTTGCCGTTGCTTGTATCATGTGCTGCTGCTACATGTGTCATTGCACAGAAACTGCTCAATGCAATCTAGCCTTAGTAGCCCAGAGGTGCCCTTTTCCGTGTGTTTGGTTCAGGGATCCCTGAGAAAGTAAGCAACCACAAAGAGGGTACCTTTGTTGGAATATGGTTGCTGGGCTTCTAGGTCTTCCGCAAATTGTGAGATGATGAATTCCCGTGGTCGTCGATGTTGCTCGTGCTTGATGGAACTGTCCTCTTTCTGCTTCGAGCCACGAGGGTGAAGGTCGGTGTGCATCCGAACGACCCCCAACCCGAAACCCTCAACCCTAATCCTACACCATAGGCCCTAAACCCTAGCCTCCCAAGCCCTAAACCCTAAACCCTAAGCCCTAAACCCTGCTCCCTGGCAGCAGGACACGGCGACCACGAAGAGTGCCGTGTCCTTCGACGTGCAGACGGACTTCGTCACGCCAAGCAACAAGGACAAGAAGCATGGTTTTCCCCGGTTTAGGGTTTAGGGTTTAGGGTTTAGGGTTTAGGGTTTAGGGTTTAGGGTGTAGGGTGTAGGGTTTAGGGTTTAGGGTTTCGGGTTTGGGTTTAGTGTTTAGGGTTTAGGGTTTAGGGTTTATGGTGCAGGGTTTAGGGTTTAGAGCTCAAAGGATGTAGGACTTAAAGGTTTTATGTATAGGGTTTATGGTTGAAGGGGACCGTTTTGGTGGCCCTAGCAACAAGCTACTGCCTTCTTTCGTTCCCTCTGCTCTCCCAGTCCAGACTTCATCCATCAGTCCATCCTCCTCTCTTTCTCTCTCCCTGAGTTTCTTCTGTGTAGGACCTTGGTGTATCCGACATCTTCCAACGTTGCGTTTCGGAGGTTATTCAAGAGCCTGAGCCCTAAACCCTATGGGTAGGATGATCGATCTTACTTTGGAAGATGTTCAGTTGGGGGTTTCCGAACTTAGCGGTACCTTCTGCGGGTCCTTATTATGAGGGAATCCTATTATTTGGGGATCTATATTGGGGGGGTCCCCCGATTTTCGTAAACCTCCAGTCGGCTTGGAGTGAACTCTACCTGGACCTGCACACTTGGAGGAGAGCCAAGAAGAAGGGGAGGAAGACAAGGCGCGCCGCGGCGCTCTTTGGGATGTGGTGGGTGCTAGGGTTTAGGGTTTGGGGTTTGGGGTTTGGGGGTTAGGGTTTAGGGTTTGGGGTTTGGGGTTTGGGGTTTGGGGTTTGGGGTTTGGGGTTTGGGGTTTGGGGTTTGGGGTTTGGGGTTTGGGGTTTGGGGTTTGGGGTTTGGGGTTTGGGGGGTGTTACTGCCACCCTGTAAGGAGGGCTTAGGCTCTATAGGTGCTGGCGTGCTGTGTAGATTGTCGAGCATGAGCTCCTACGCCGAAATCGCCCCACATCCTTCCCCAAAAAACCATCCAGAACAACCATCCAGAACAACCCAACACACGCCTGACCCCCCCTCCCTCCCCCCAAAAAATGCATAAACACCTCATAGCCCCAACAAAGAACATGAACATACCGAATGACGCTCTACAGGATGGCGCGACGATCGTGAGCTTCCCCTCCCTGAGTGACCCGACGGCCCTCGGGATGAGCTACCGGCAAGACGCGCCTCGGCGCCTGCTTGGCAACAACCCAACAGACCCTACAGACCCCATACAAGCCTGATAACCCCCATCAGCCCTACAAACCCTACAAACCCATAAACCCTGTAAACCCTATAAACCCTACAAACCCTATAAACCCTCTAAACCCTGTAAACCCTATAAACCCTATAAATCCTATAAACCCTATAAACCCTATAGACCCTATAAACCCTATATACCCTATAAACCCTGTAAACCCTATAAACCCTATAAAACCCCATAAACCCTATAGAAACCCTGTAAACCCTGTAAACCCCAAAACCCAAGACCCCCAGCTATAGAGGTTTTGGGATCTTTTGGATCGGGCTTTGCCCTGAACCCCCCCGCCCCAACCCTTAGGGGTTTAGGATTTATCGGGTTTAGGGTTAGGGTTTAGGGTGGGGTTTCAGGATGTGGAGTTCCCTTAACCACTGCAAGCCTGTGGTTTTTGGGGGGGTTGGGAGGGGGTTTTGGCGTAGGGTTAGGATCCGAGCACCTGGGCCATCAGTATGAAGTCCATTGCCAGCCTATTTTCTGCATCACGAAGTTGCAGTATTTGCAGATCTTAACTTTGCTCGTTTCGATAACTCCCCACCTGGTCTGCAGCCGCCACCTACTGTTTTGGTTGCTGAACGCCATGTCGCGTTCCTTCGTGTTGCGCTGCTTCCCTTTTGTCCCTGGTAGCCCAGTGGTACCCGTTACCCCACCTTTTTTGGTTCTGGGTTCCCTTACAAAATAGCCAACCCAAAAAACATGTCCAAGTCACATCGTTTTGCACTTTAACAGGCGTGCTCTGAATGCCCTACACCCTAAATCCTGAACCCTAACCCTAAACCCTAAACCCTACACCCTATGGGACTACAGAACTTAACCCCGACCTCTAAACACTAAACCGTAAACCCTATGGGATTACAGAACTTGACCCTAAACCCCAGACCCTTTTGGCGCACATCCGTGACCCTTCTTCCTGAGTTAAACCCTGAACCCTAAACACCACTAGAGGGATTCCGAGTATAAAAAGTAGTCCCTTATGGCCCCTGGACCTCAAAGCCCTGTTCTAGCTTTTAAAGTATCTATATTAGATCGACAACGATGGTCGTAGTCCATGGATCATGAAGGACCGGCATACCAACCAGGTATACTCTAAAGCCCTTGGCCCCAAGACAAACGCGATACATGTGAGTCGGGGCATGTTGCGCTTAAGGCTTAAAGTTTAGCTTCTGCATGGGTGTCTGTGGAAGCACGGATGGTGGGATTCCGGTAAAGCCCTTGAAGCCCTGAAAGCCCTTAAAGCTCTAAACCGTAGATCCCTTAAGCCCTAAAACCCTCAAGCCGCAAAGCCCTAAAGCCAAAAAAAAAAACACAAAGCCAAAGACCCAAACCCAAAACCCTTCCTGTGGGGGAATCTGCCAGGAGGCCACGGACGCTGCATCAGAGAAGGCCGGGCCTTCATACACTGCGCGTTCTTTCGGTTTCGGTGGAGAAGCTCTTTAGTGGTTAGTTGCGGGGGTTAATGGTTGAGGATAGTTTAAGGGCGCCCCTCTTGATAAGGTGTTCTCCCCGAAGAGTCGGTGCAGCTTGTTGGTGACGTTTAAAGGACAAGGACCCCGAGGAGTGGCCGCCAAGCTTTTTTGTTGTTTTGGGTGGGGGGGGGGTTCAGGGTTTAGGGTTTAGGGTTTAGGGTTTAGGGTTTAGGGTTTAGGGTTTAGGGTTTAGGGTTTGGGGGGGGGGAGGGGGGGG